>JAQFZM010000418.1:0-33769 GCA_034695785.1 Galumna obvia
TTTCAATTCAAAGATGAAAATCAGTGAAATTCAATTAAATGTGAATTTATTTTTATTTTAATTATAGATTAAAATCCGTTTATTTTAGTGACCACTAATTAATGGCTAAAAACTTTTCTTTAACTTTATTTTGAGTAAATTTCTTAAATTTCATGAATGACTTTCTCACTTAGAGAATATCCATGGAAGAAATGAAATCCAATATATTTTTTAATAGTTCAATAAATGAACTTAACTGGGTCAATTATGTACTTGGACATATTTTGTTTAAACCTAAAATAGCGTCGCAATAGGGTATCAAAGTTGGAGAATTCAATTAAATTTTTTTCAAATTTGATACCATAGAGATAAAAGTAATTTTATCTTGATACAAAATTGACTATATTTATTTTTATAAAAGCTTAATTATTCTAGATAATTTTAGTGAGATCCGTATCAAAATCTAATTACCCATTCAAAAATTATCAAGGATTTGTTGCCGCACATGTATTCGAATTTATAAATAAATAATAAATGAAAAGTAACGTAAAAATATGTCAAAAGATTTACTTATGTTTTAATTAGTTTTATATATGACTTAAATTGATATTAAATATCATTAGTTAACAATTGTTGTAAATAACTTAAACTAAAAGGTATGGCTATATATTTATATATTTATAAATTTTTAATCTAAATTTTTAACAAATTTTTAAATTATAAAAACTTTTATTAATTAATATTATTATTAATTAAATTTTGAATCGATTTTATGTCGATATTGACCTCAAACTCAATTCAAATATTTTAATATAGAATAGACTTCAATCGGAAGAGGCTTTTAGAGTGAAACCAAAAGGAGATAAATTCATTGGACTTTGTGTTCAGTGAAACCGGAGTTTGTATCCATCGGTGGTCATAATTAAGTAATGATCACTTCTTCGACAATCATATCACTTAAATAACTGAGAAAGAGTGGATTCCCCTCAGGTTTGACTGAATTTTTATACTTTTAAACGTTGTTTTGGAATTAGAGGTTGCGGTCGGTGTCGATACTTCCGACTCAGTGTCTGAATCAGTGATCGAATCACTTCTGCCATCGGTTTTCCTTCAAATACAGAACTCTTTCCAACAACTCATGGCTTTATTGTGAAAAAAGAGCCGGACATCAGTTGAACCACATTTTATTCTAAATTCTTTTATTCGCGACATTTTAAGTCAAAGACACTTTAGTAAATTCTGAGATCTGTTCTCTTTGCCATTCTATGGATGGCATCAATTCTTATTTGGCTCTAATAAAACCGTTTGACTAAAAGAAAAGCAAAAATAATTATTCGATTTTAAATGATTTCTAAAAATACTGACGTTTTCGATGACAACCGTTTGCTTTATTCTAAGTTTAGTCAAATCCATGTCTTCGACGACCACTTCTGGACATCTCTGAGCCTCGAGTCTATAAATAAATCAATGAATTCATTAGTTTTAATAAATTGTGAGACAATTGGCTCAACTAATCTAAGATAACCCTGACATGTGATTTGTTATTACCGTTATTACCGGTAATTGCTATAAATTCCTAAATGATTTAATCTCTTTAATGTTATACAATGTGTGATAACAATTTTAGAAAAATTAGTGGAATAGGAATTCCTTATTCCTTCTAAACTCAACAAAATGTAATACAAAAAAAAAATAGAAAATTAATTATATTTTGATTAACTGTAAAATAATCTTTAGATAATTCGGCAAAACTTTTGTTTATAAAATATTTGATGACAGACATCGAGTATTTTGTCTTAAAATTGTTGAGATATTGAAAGAAATGGGATCCGATTCAAAGAATATCTTTGGTTTATATCTTTAACGAATGAAAGATTGGATCAAAATTATAAAATGTTATGAAAGAGATAACATTTTATCGGGATTTGGATTTCAAATAAAGTGACACAAGTTTTATGAACTAATAATTAAGTCATTGAAAAATTATATTAAAATAAATCAAAATAAAAACTAACCTTGATGAAACGATTCACTGTCGAACGGGACTATGGGCACCTCTCCAACTGTCATACATTGATACAGGACTCATCACCTTGCTCAAATGTCTCATAGATTTTATGACTTTTAAATTCAGTTAAATGTGTTATATGTGAGCGCCGTTCCCGCGAACTCTCTATCGATTCTCTATCGATGGACATCTTCTCCAAATTCTTTTCAGATAACTTCTCGCCGACCACTACAGGTCTTCTCTCTTTGGTTTTGTTCTATATTATAACAAATTAAATTAATTAGAATTTAAGCTATAAGTTAATCATGCTCAATTTAATCACTCACCGATGATTTACTTGATCTACTTCTTCTACTGCTTTCGGTGGCAGAAGAAGTGGTCGAACCCAAAACGCAATACTGATCCTAAAGGATGAGATGATTAGCTTTTATTAATTAATTAAATAAATATATTTATTAAATGTTTAATAATAATTGAAAACCATTTATGTGTTTCTTATTAAAGGTTTTGATTTTGAAAATTAGTTCTAAATTAACTTTTAATTGACTTTTGATTAATAAACTTATTATTAGAAATAAAGAGTTGTTATTATTATAGTTATTAAATGTAAGAACTTATTAAAAGTAGACAACTATTCATTCCTGAAGTGATAATTATTTAATGATATAAACATTTAATAAAATTTATAATTTAAATGACTCTCAAATTGAGAATTAGATTCTAATCCCAGGTTTTTTAAAATAAACAATGTTAATTCAGCCACAGGGATAAAAAGTTTGTTTATAATTACTGACCAAGTATAAACATTAATCAAAGGCTAGTTTCAAATAAATAATTACAATTTGTTACCTTGCTAAAATAGTTTTCAATGAGTTTTGTTGACATTAAGTTATCAAAAGAAAAGTTCGTTTTTTATATAATTTGTTATTTCATTAATAAATCCTTTCCTTACTCATTGACATTAAATATGCTTGTTCATGTCACGAATTTAGTTAAAAATGTGACTAAATTGACCTTGGTTTGAATATACATATAAAAGTAGCAAATTATTCTACATTTACAGTTTGAAATAATCTATCAGGTTAATAATGTAATTTTACTTATTCGATATGGTATAAATAAATTGAGCAAGTTCATAGTTATATAATTATGAGAAAATATATATAATTATGAAATATGGAAACACTTTGAGTTAAACTAATGATAAAACTAATGTCTGATAAAATGAAATGTAAAAGTAGTGGAAGAATGGGACTGACCTCGCTGGCTCTATCAATTGCTTCTTCATATGTATGCAATTCAACTTGGTGGTGATTTTGACTAGTATTCTCCTGGTGCTGTTTATGAGAAGAGTAGGCATTACCAATATTGGCGTAAGCCCTGGCTATTCCTGACAAGTCGTTGAGCTGTTTGGAGATCTTAAGATGGCAACTGTGCAGCTTTAGAGCCCCATCGAAGTCACCTAAACATTAGTGGCGAACAACAAGTTTGAGGGCCGTCCCATAAAAACTATTTACTCCTATTATTACCTAAAAGTTGATAGATAATGCCGAGGTTACTGCATGCCTGGCCCTCCACCAGTTTATCTTTAGTGGAGAGTCCTATATCGAGTTGTCGTTCGTACCATCTCTTGGCCTGAAAGAGATCGTTCATACAACGGGCCGCGTGACCCAACCCGGCGTAGGCTTTAGCCTCAATGGAACGGTCGCCGATCTCTTGGGATATTCTGAGCACCTGTTCGTTAAAATGTATCGCCTGTTCATAACTGCGCCGGTAATGATGTGCTGCGCCTATAATTCGTTGTTCGATACCCAGTGGTGAGAGAGAGGGGAGAGAAGAGGTAACAGTTATTAAATGAGTTCTTATGCAGACATTATTGTTAGTGATGTTGACGGGGGGTCACAGCTATGGACAGGACGTGCCTTACGGGCACATAAGTGTGAAAACAGAGCATAGAATAAGCAAAAGGTTGTCACTATACACATACCAAGATTAGAGTAGACGCGAGCCTCTTCTACTTTGTTGCCCAAGAGTTTGGCCAATTTCAAGTGTTCTAGGTGACATTCCAAGGCATTGTCGAAGTCGCCCATGGCCAAATAGATGGCACCGACATTACCTATTTCTCGGGCCTCTGCCAGAGGGTCTCCCACTTGACGCACAAGCTTAAGACACTGTTTATGACTGGCCAGTGAGTTATTGAAGTCGCCTGTGGCTGAGTAGACATGTCCTAATGAGGTGAGCGCCAGTGCCGCCTGAAGTATGTGCTTGCATTTCATGGCTAACACTAATTGATATCGATGTGAGGCTAATGCCTCCTTATAGTTGCATTTGGAAAAGTAGGCAGAACCCAGATTGCCGTACGCTCTGCACTCACCCAAACTGTCGCCCAAAGATTTTGACACCTTTTCAGGAAAATCACAAAAATTGGATTTAAATGTCAAACCATTTGTACTCTTTTTCTTCAATTGACTTATATTTCAAAAGATATTTATTTTGCTTTTGAGAGAAACAAATAAAGAAATCTATGGATTGTAGGGAAACGTGAAAAGCAAAGTAAACAAGGTTATTTGAGACCATACAGAAGAGCAAGAATAAAACATTTTAATTGAATCTCTTATAGAAGTCTTCTTTTTTGTGGCAAAACTACTGATAAAAATTGCATTTATTTTAGTTTAAAAAATAAAAGAAAATAATTTTCTAATGGATTTCAGATTAAAATCAAAGATTTATAGGGAAAGGGATCCAATTGATGGCTCAGATATGAAAATCACCTTGCCCACTCTTGCAAAATAAAGTCTTAGTAAATTTAGCAAGATCACTAAAACATATATATCTGAAACACTTCACTAAACAAAACCAGAATCCATGAGAACAGGACTCAAACCAATTATATATTAATAAAAATATGATTTTCTAAACTATTTTTTTTGAGTGGAATTTGAACTGATTTTCAATACAAAAATTTTATACTCTTTTTCTGAATATTTATAGTAAATATCGATATTATTTTGAGAATTAATTCCCTGAAAGGCATTTGAAGACCAGTTTTCTTGTGTTTAATAGAAATATTAATGCATTTATTACTGGGAAATGTTTGATTGGAAAAAACTGTCCCCGATATTATACTTGGTAAATGTTCAAGAAAAGTATGCTCCTACATATTATAACTACTATAGTTAATTACAATAATAATTAAATGAACATGATCACAAAATAAAGAAAGAATGTTTAGATACTAATCACGCGTTTAATTTAAGTGAGTAATTGATCGAAACAAGCGGTGAATATGAAATTTAGGCTCAGATTAAATGAAAGATGAAATTTCAAATATTTTAATGGATGAAAAACAACAACAAAAAAGGGGCAGAAAAGAGGTCTTATGAAAACAAATTCATCAAATTTTTCATTACAATTGACGGCGACATTAAGTCCTGAGTTCTGTATTTCTATAAACTTGTAATGAGATTAAAGTTAGAAAAACTGTAAGAAAAGTATAGAAATTCCTTTTTCTCTTAAATTTTGTTTACAACAAATCTATGGATAAGAAAAGCGATGAAAATATAAGACTCAAAGATTTATCTTCACTTCAAAACCAACTGATTTTTCAATAGATTTTCGACTAAAAGAAAAACTATTTTAAAATACATTTTCTCTTCACTTAATTTCAGTTCAAATCCAAACCCAAAAAAAAGAAATTATGACTTAAAGTCTAAAAATGAAACCCAAATGAAATAAACAGAAGAGAAAACGAAAAAAAAGTTTGTCTTTAGAAGAAGTAGAGCCCAAAAATGTTAATAACAATAATTATTATTCTTTGATCAGCACCTGGAGGTCGAGTTGCATATAACTGATAGCTTTGTCCAAATTATTCAGAGCCCAATAGGCACTACTGAGCGCTGAGAAGACAGAGCCTCTTAATTTCAGAGAACACGAACCAATCTTTAAAGAGGACTCGAGCACAACCACTGCGGCCGAGTAGTGGCCGGCGGCCAACAACTCTTGGCCCACTACCGAGGTTATCACAAAGGGAGATTTGTCCAGGTTGATTGCCTGCAGTTGCCGGTAGATCGGCTCAAGTGAGGCCCTCAGCGGTGATTTCATAGCCGTCTCTACAAATCCGGTCAATAGTTGGACGGATTTGCTGTCCTGGGCTAAGCCCGAGGCAAAAGCGGCCAACGCTTCCGAATAGCGTTTCATACACTTCATCGATGGTTGTCCTCAAAGAAACACTATTTTATTCATACAATTCGTTGAAATAAGAGTACCGAAGAAGTGATGAACACTTCGCGCACACAAACACAACACACACTCCTCAGCACAAGTCGTATAACACAACAGGTCTGGAGTACAACAAACGCCAGAAGACGAGAAGCAAAAAGCGTTCACAACATTCCTTCCTCTCAAATGTTCTGAACCCTCGGCATAAGAGCTCATGCCTTCAAAAAGGCAACAACTGGTTTGGTTGAGTTCAAACACTGGCCTAATGATGAGGGGTTGACAATGATGTGCCAGTTGGCAACCCCTAGCTATTAGGGCACCGGTGAACTCGACCAAACCTGTTGAATATATTAATAACAATGCACTTCAGGCATTGGCAGACCGTTTGCCCAAATATTTACGAATAAATGCCAAATAAGTCCTCTCTCTCTCTCTCTCTCTCTCCCTCCCTTTCTCTCTCTCCCTCTCCCTCTTTCTCTCTCCGTGTCTTTTGTGAGGATTCCTGACTGAAGAACCGATATTTTGAGTGTAATAACAGCTAATAATTTAGTTGAGTTTTGCATTAATACCTTGGTCACAAAGGTTTCTAGAGTTTATTTGCTCGAAAAGTAATAAAGTGGGGACTCATCTCTCAAGTGGAGCCCAAAATGTAAAGACATACTCCTCAAGGAGTCCAATATAAACACCGTTTGAGAAAACAATTCATTGAATAAATGAGAGCCAAATGAAATCGAAACCCAAAACCTGAATATAAGAAAAAGTAATTAAATTTTAAAATTTATGAGGAAAACATAATATTTAGCCATGCTTATGTGCTTATGTGCTTATGTGCTCATATGCTCATTCACATTTCTATTATATACATTTTAAAGTATTTTTTCCTTTTCTTTAAATGACTTTATTTTAATTCTGTGCTCTTTTTTATAGTAAAAGAAAATAATTTTAAAATTTGAGAAATCACTCAAAACTTTTGAGAAAATTGTTATGTGTGTGAGAGAGAGCACAGTTTGAAAGTGAGGCACAGCTAAGGGAAGATAAGGTAGAGGACAAGACATAAAAAGGAAAGACAGCAAATACTGAAACCCAAAATGTCATATAACTAACAGCTAATGATTTTTTAGTGACTTTTATATCATTATAACTATAGAGTAGGTCTCAGAGAGAAACCAAGTGTTGAAAAACAAGAATTGTATTCTATCTTCAGATTTAATAAACTATTTTTTTGATGGAAATATTATTCGATGCGTTACAGACTCACGAAAAAAATCATTTCCCAAATAATAGTGAAAAGAAAGCCATACTTTTTTACTTTCATTTCATTCTATTCAGTAAAATGTAATTTTCAGTCTCCAAATACACCTGACATCCGACACACCGACACAGTTGTCCTGTCCTATAGGTTATCATTAATTCAATTTAACTTTTCTATTGGGAGGAAACACATATCAGACAATGTCTTATCCATTGCTTAAAGTTTTTTTTTCAATTTCATTCTCTATTGAACTGAAAAAATTCTAATTTTATTATTTAAAGAAATCCTGAAATTCGATTACAATATTAAACCTGCAAAGAATTAAATCTTGTGAATACCAAGAACTATAAGCACAGGTTTTTAGATTTTAAAGTTAGAATAAAAAGACAATAATCTTGCTAACTTTGCTAAAAGTAGTGGTGAATTACAATTTCAAATTTGAAATCGAATTATTCATTCGATTATTTTGAGGATAGAAAGGTAATTTTGTAAAATAGTTGCTTGGTCACTTCCCATTCAGTAAGTTATGCAAAGAAAATATATGAAAGACAACGCCAACACATTTGAGGCTCAGAATTAGAAACAATTAATTTACATAAATATGTGCTTATGTTTAGCCTAACGTTTAGTCAAAGCAATGGTTTATTGAAAGAGAAACTTATTTTCCAACTTTCTTGAGGCCAAACATATTGTTTTAGGAATTCCTTCCCTATTTCTGTAGGTTCTGGTTATTTGATAAATGAATTAATGGGATAACTCACACACACACACAAAACAGAGGTAGAGCTCATGCAATAGAAGGGCCAATTCATGCAATCGGGAACAGTCGGCCCCTCAACTGAGTTATTAATCACAATTAAATAATGTTTTGGTGTAAACACTCTCTACGAGTGATCGCATTCAAGAAATATTAGATTCTTAAACATATCGGCAGAAAAAAAGCTGAATTACAACTATATAAATCATGGACAGACCCATCACACATTTCCAACGCTCTCTCCACATGCAAATCTCTCTCTCTCTCTCTCTCTCTCTCTCTCTCTCTCTCTCTCTCTCTCTCTCTCTCTCTCGAAGTGAGCGAAAGATATCTTTGAGCGAATCTCAACCAAAACATCAACTGATGGTTCAATAGGCTGTAGTGAATGCCTCATTCCCTGTGTGTCTCTCCTCCTCCTATCATAACATAACCACTCACTCAAAAAAATATTGGAAATATTTTAATAATCGATACCCAAAACACACCATAAATAGACTAAAGTATATTATTTAATAAAAAAAAGTCTAAATATTTTGGAAAAAAATTTCATTTCTGTCTGAAGAGTAAAATGAAAACTAGTTTTTCATTTCTTCAATATTTGGTTTTAAAATTAGGATCAAAATTAAAAGAAATGAGTGCCCATTGGTTGGGCCAATGGTGTATATATTGCAATACATATATAGAGAACGGCATAATATTTTGCTATTAAATAAAAATCTAAAAATGTGGTCTAATTTGTCAGCAAATGATTGAATGCTTAGATTTCTATTCAGACCTCTTTTGGAAATTCATTTTATTTACTAAACGAATATAATCTAAAATTTCGCTTTCATTTCACTATAAATAAAGAGAAGAGTCAACTGTTTTTCAAGTTATTTATGTTTAAAATGAAGATTCAGAAGAAGACAAAATGATAAATAGTGAGCGTATGGGTGGCCGACCCATACATTCAATAGAAGGGCAGGAATTTTGTTAAATTTGTAGTTAATTTCACATTAAAAGTCCAGAGAAAGGAGAAGAACATACTTTTAGAACAAATCCAAAGAAATGGCTGTTTCTCATCACAAATAATTACATTTAACTTCTGATAAATTTTCTTTTTATAATCAAATTAACAGTTATTTCGACAATAAATCAGTTATAAAATCAGTTGTAATTAACTCAAGTATTTAATCGGTTCTCTGTTAGTCTTCTAAACAGTTAACCGTTTATTTCATTTTTCAATCATCTCTTATAAGAATTATTTGCTAGGTTATACCTCTTACCTAAATAATCAGGTTAATTAAAAAAGACAGCTATAGTTTTAATTTTTCACAACTTCTCTATTGAATCTTTGATCTGATCTATGATAAAGTGTCAGTTAAATAATAGATCAATGGATAACTAATTGGCTCAGAATCTATTAGTGATTAAATCCTTGTAAGTCTTGTTTAATCAATTATTTTAGAGAAAATTCAATTATATTTCAGTTGTTTGCAATTGGATTTAGTATAAAAGTTTAATCTAGCAACATTTTATTTCTAATTTAAAAATTGAGACCAAAGAAATGGAAAAACGATAGACATATAAACGACATTTAGATATGGATTTAGATGTCTTCCACTAAGAACTGATCTCTCACAGTGATATCACCTTGCTTATATTTTGACTATATTTTTTGGTGGAAAATCCTTGGAAACTAAAAGTATAAGATTTATTTATGCCAACAATATTTACTGATATTATATCTTATTAGTCATTATATTAGAATATTTAACTCATTTTCTTATGAGAGTATATTCTATTAAATATATATTTTATTTTAATGTTTTAATTATACAAAACAATATCGAAATTCGTGTCCATTAGAGTCAAAGTCGAGGACAAATTTAATGTGTTTTCATAAAAACATTTCAAAAGTTAATCAACGGTTCGCTTCCAGTCATCAAAATGATAAGCATCTCTCTCTCTCTCTCTCTCTCTCTCTCTCTCTCTCTCTCTCTCTCCACCTATACTTAGTTATAGATTTAATGTTATATTTGAGATAACAATTAAATTAGAATTTTATTCTAAAAGTTGTTTTAATAATAAATGAACTTAAGTTTAGTGTAATTTTTATGACTTTTATTCCTTAATATTTAACAGAATTAAACTTTTATTAAAGAAAATATTTCCTACGTTTAGGGTTTAATGCATTAATTAAATGAGTTTTTTGAAGACTATTTTCTTATTTTATATAATCGTTGAAATATTTCAGTAAATCTTTTGAATAAGTTATTCATTCATTCAATTATCACATCCTTTCAAATAATGATTGTTTCAGACATTAATTACTCATTTATTTTAGTATATTTTGTGCCAAATATATTGCGATTCAATGAAAACATTAATTAATTGTCAGCTAATTATTCAATGAAAATATTTCATTAAAATTAATTAATGAAATTAAACAAAACTAAACTTAAATTAATTTTAAACCTTTTTGAGAGTTTAGTGAACTTTAATGTATAAAATTAAAGTACTAATTGTTCCTGGTCAAAATTTACAATTTATTTATAAGAACAATCATTAGAAGCAAGGCAAATATAGCCTTGGAAAATTTAAAAGTTCATATTAATTAAGAAATTAATGCCATTAAAAATACTAATTATTGTTTAAATAAACTAAACTTGGTGAAATTTAGCTACCTTTAACTGATCTAAATCATTTTAATTAAAATCATTTAAAATTTAAGCAAGATAAACAAAACAATGATGATCCACAAATATTTTAATCACCTTTCAAAGTTAATTTTATTTGAAGATTAATTAAAATATTGATGAGATTTTTGTCACAAAAAAATCTCATTAAAAACATTTAATTAAAATGTGGTTCTAAATTAGCTTGCTTAAAACTAAATTTGTTAATTACTACTCTTATATATTATAAACGTCTATATTAATCAAAACTTAATTAATGATTTAATAAACAAACCAAGTTTATTAAAATGTAATAAAAAATCTCACAAATTTTTTTTAATCAAGCAAATTAAGCTAAATTTATGCTTTCATTCACAAATAACGTTACGATTTAAAAAAAATATATATCGAATTTCAAGTTTCGCTTTTAGGAAGTTCATATCCAGATCAATTTACTAAATTAATTAATCATTTTAACCGATCAGTTAATGAACTCTTAATTACATTTTGTTATTATTTAAAAGAGTGAAATGAATGAACTTTTAATTAAATTAAACTTTTTTAAAAATATATATACTTGATCATTCTCTTTGGAAAATGACATTTTTATCAAAGAAATTAATTATAATCACAATTAGTTCACATAAATTATTGCAGGTTAATTTCTTGGCATTTTTACTAGATGAAAATTTATTCACACAATTTGTTGATTGACATTAAAATCAATGGCAAAACCATTAAACTCGTGGGAAAAGACACTCACCGTATGACAAGTCATAGACGCAGTCAGATATCAAATTAAACCAAAAGTAAAAGTTTTAAAATTACTTATATTTTGTTTAATTATAAACAAAAATTTATTAAAATTTTGATTAAATTTATCTCTAATGTCGAGAGAGAGAGAGAGAGAGAGAGAGAGAGAGAAGATAGATTTATAATCTTGATGAAATTATCTTAATTTAAAATTAGTTCAAAAACCCTAAACATATAAACGGAAAAAGACATAAAAGAAAGGATAAAATAATTGAATTAAAATTTAAAGTCAGTGAATGTGTTAGTGCTTAAGGGTTGGGCTTTTGTTTCAGTGATTGTTATTAGAAGTGAAACGTTTGGGTTGAGAAGAAGCTTAAGCTAAGAATAAAATTTTATTATTGGTTTGACATTACTTTCATTGGTATCTATGCTTTCGGTTTGTCTATCAATTGGCAAAACTATGCAAAAATGCTTTTAGTCTCTCAGCGATAAAATACTGGTCTTCAGGTATTCTCACCCAAAAACACAGACAAATCAATTGCAGAGGAAAGCTATCGGAACGCACAGGTATTCAGGAGTAGTCACTGAAGAAAACTAAGATAAGAGGAAAGAAAATTATCACATAATCGGCGCTATATTTATAGCTCAGACTTTGGTTTTGTTTTGTTTCTATTAATGTCTGAAATAATATTAGATTTCAATATTCAAAGTCTCACTAATAAGACGTTTTGACTAAAAGAAGAAAATCTTTTCTTTTTCTCTTAACTCAATCTCTTTAATGGATTTTTTTTTTACTATTAAATAACTCTTGTTTTTGGTCCCCATTTTGGACGTCATCTCTAATTAATAGCGATTCTGTCCAATGATATGTCATTAAAAGTTTAATTCAATGTTTCAAATAATAAACTCAAAACAAACAAAACTAAAATCAAAACTCAATAAAAGAGATCAAAGAATTTATACAAAAATTGAATGAAAAATAAAATTTCAAAATCAAAGGAATAAAATTTGTTTTCATTCTTTCTAAAAGGTATTTGAGATAAATAAAGAAAAGGTATATTTATTGCCAAAAATAAGCAAATATTTGTCTACTGAACGAAACGGGAACTGACGTTCGGCACTTGTTATCAAGATTAAAGACTGAGACCGTCTAATAAGAGGGGAAATTACTCACACAGGGGGTGATAATGACAGGAAACCCCTTTGACAGTATTCAGACTTTGTTTTTCCAGTAAATATTGTGGTTAAGTCATAAATTTTTATTGCTTTCTACTCAAATATACCTGGATATTCCAGTTGTGTGTGATAAGTGTACTAGATATTCTTATGTCTCCAATATCTAAGGTTTAATTTAAAATTCTAAATGAAAGTTAGATTTGTCCTTGATCAATATAGCGTTGGAGACTCGACACAAAAATTAGCATTGATTAAAGTGTGACGATTAAAGCGAAAAGAGTCACCCTTTCCTCCCTTTCTTTCTTCTCTATCCTATATATTGACTGTAATTTAGATAATAATAGTCTATATCGAAGTCAAAGTGAAGCACAAGTGAAATGTGGTGTGCCATTGCCTGAACAGTGACCTTGGACACCTTTCTTCAACGTGTATTGAAGTTCAATTAGTGGCAATCGACCGGTGCTTTTAGTGCGTGTGTGGTCGGCACAGGCAAACACTGGCGCACAAACACGATAACAGTTCGGACGGCGGGGCGGCCGTCAAATGACAACTAACCGGAGCTTCTTATGACTTAATTTTTTGGGACATAAACACCACAAACACTGTCCTCGATTAAACATAAGACTAGGTATTAGTGGTATAGCATTGGAACCCCTGATGAGGTCCATCATTAGGCTCCGGGTAAACATTATAAACAGTAAAACTTTTCTCACAATAACTTATCTTTGAGTTCAAAGACAAAACAAAAAGAAATAAGAAAATACTAAAGATTTATTTAATCTTGTTATTTTAAATATAGCCAACAAAGTAAAAAAGAGCTAGTTCATCACGAGATGAATTTTCGCGTGTTTTTACATAATTTGTCTGATTATTTGTTTTGTTACTTTTAATGCAATTATTTAATAAGTATTATGTCTTTTGAAACCATTTATTAGATTTGTTACGAATCTCTTAAGACATTATAAAAGATTTATATAACAAAAATAATAAATAAATTTTAGGATTAAAACTAATAATAAATATCTTTGGCTTTAAATAACATTTTATGTAATTTTCTTCTTCTCGTTATATATTCTCTTCTCTTCTGAGGAATAATTTTTTGATTCACGAAAAACAGGAGAAAATTATTTAATGATTTAATAAAAATGTTTTTGAAATATAATAGTATATAATTCTTTTATATTTTTTAATTTCCCGTTGAATAATAATTACTTAAGTTTTTTATTTATTTTGAAATTCTTTAAAAGAAAATTCTTTTCATTTGAAGTTCAGTTGAAAATTACTTTTCGATAAAAATCTATTAATTGTTTTCCTTAAGAATTATTTGTGAATCAAAACCTTTACTTTAAATCACAAAAACATATCATATTTTTTCTAAAAATTGTTATTAATTTTTTTCAAAAATTCAAATTCAATCTTAAAAAGTCATTAACTTTGAAGAAAAAGTCGATATAAATGTGAATTGAAATCTATTTATTCATTAAAAACTAAAATAAAAGATAAAACGAATTCAAAAAATAAGACAAAAAATCACTTTAAAAGACTACCAATGACTGATAAATTAGCATGGTTAAAAATAAAGAGTAATAAAAATCATATACATTTATACCCTTTAAAGTTCATTTGACTCAAAAAAAATCTTAATTGTATTTCATTACCGTCAGAGTAATCAAAAAGAATGTGTGCGACTTCAGAATAGCAACAAAAAATGAACTAGCATATATGCATAACTGCTGATATGAATATCAGTAAAGTAATGTCTTCACTAAAATATTCATTTTAAAAGCTTTTTATAAGAAAAATGTCTCTGAAATTATTGACTTAAACTCTCCCTCTCTTTCTCTCTAATCTTAATGGAGAATAACTTTTGAGATACTAATTATAAGTAATAATAATTCATTTCCTTTTATTTATCTATTCATTTACCTCATCTCTCTCTCTCTCTCTCTCTCTCTGTGTTTCTCTCTCTCTCTCTCTCTCTCTCTCTCTCTCTTTCTTCTCCCTTATGATATGTTGGAAGTCATTGAAAGGTAATAACAGCGCATAATTCAGTTGAGATTCCATTAATTCTTTTGGTCACAACGTTTTTTTATGGCTCGACATAAAACAGGGATTTAATTGTACTTAATATACGGCAACGGAAAAGACGGACACATCATATACTCTGAAGAAGAAATAAATGTTTTTCTGCAAAGTATTTCCATTAAAAGTGATATCACTTAAACTCAAGTATTTCTTTCTATCATAAATGGCAGAGATTTAACTTTTTTGGATGAGAATTTATCTAGCAATTTGCTAATGTATATTCTATGCAAGATAAGTTGCAGGAATTTTTTCCAATAATTAAAATTCATGTGCATGATAATTTTAGTGCATGTTTTTTCAATTAGAAATAATGTTTGATATAACTTCTCGGTGATGATTGGTGGCCTAGGTATATAAATTAACCTTGTTATTATTAAATTGTTAGTTGAATGACAAGGATTTGTTAAAAGAAATTCTTGGAATGTATTGGCTTTTGATAAAAACCAGATATACTTTTAGTATAGTTTTAACCAAATCTCTTAAACAATTTGTTTTAATACCAAATATTTTTAGAGATTAAAATCTTTTGGAATAATATTTTTGTCTGATAAAAAGATGAGCAAGGTCATTGAAAGCTCAAATACATTCTAGTTTAAAGATAAGTTCAAAAGAAATTATCAATTTTTGGCTGATTTCAATCGAATGACATATCATTTAGAGAATGAAAAATAAACGAAAACTTTTGAATTTTGATTAACAACTGATTGAAAATCTAATAAAATAGTCGAATGTCTGGTCTATCGATGATTTCTTTTACTAAAAACTAATCTATAAAAACAAAAAAATCAAATTTATTTCAATTCGATTATAAATCAAAGAACAGGTATTAAACAAAATTATATGATATATGATATTAACTCAATAGAGTCAGTATTATCTCATTCATGTAAACTTGCAATAAATCATATATGAGCACAGAATAATCTTTGAGGAACCGCCGGACAGCACTCGAGAGAGAGAGAGAGAGAGAGAGAGAGAGAGAGAGAGAGAGAGAGAGAGTCATGACAAGACTCATCCATTACCTACGAAACTAAGTATTGTATATATTTATGGCTAAAGTTTATAAAATTTTTGTGCAAATATTTGAATCGTTTTTGTATTCATTAAGTCATTGATTGTTAAAACAAAAAGATTTTGTTTTACAAAAATAAAACAATAGTTTGTCTTAAAATCTCAAAATCAAAAGCAAATACTTATAAATATACTTAATTCGTGTGTTTAATAGTCTTTGACAAAAATCCTTTAAATAATGGCTTTACTTCATATTAAAAATGACAAAAAGTGCAAGTTCACATAATTTTGATGTTATCTTGATCGTACTCATCATAAGTTATTATAATAACCCCATTATTCTCATAAACTAATATAGAGTTAAAAAGTTTTCTTAAATCCTGAGTCAAAGTCCCAAAAGTATAGCAAAAATACAAAAAGCAGCAAATTTTACCATGATCATATAAATATACTAGTAATAAAAAAATACATTTTATATTAATTTTCTATAATTCTTAATGAAAAATATCTTGGTCAACTTTCATATATTTTATAGGAAATTTCGTATTGAATAGTTATAAGTCAAAAGAGCTTGTGAATTTGACAACATTAATCTGAGCAAGGTCTAATCAAATTTTTGTTTTAATATTTGTATCCAAAGTATAGAATATGTCTGTAGTTTAAATATTTTGAGTGAAAATTGAATTAAAATTAAATAAAAACAAGAATTCAATCAACAAAACGATTATCGCTTTTACTTTTAATTATAATTCAAATAATTCGCAAAAAATAAATTTATTTTAAATTCTTATTTTATTTCTTTTGACTTTAAAAACAGATTTGAAGGGAATTAAAGCAACAGACGAGTGACGGACACACGAATGACATATCAAAAAGTAAAGAATAAGAAAAATAGTTATAAAATAATTAAAGTCAAAAAAATAGTCCCACAAAATATGCTTTAAAAGTTGACTTATTCTGTTATTTCAAGGCTCAAAATCACAGCACAGGTGTTGTCACAGAGGGAAGAAGAAAAGGAAAAAAGAAGAAATGATTGAAACGAAAAAAATGACTTCAAAACCAAACGCACGACAACAACATTAGAGCACATCGGAAGACATAATTATATCTTAATTGCAATTGAATGTAATCTATAGTCAACTTCTGAGCCCAGAATAATGAAAGAAAATGTTTTTGGATCATAAGATAGAAGCGCTCGAACTTTTCAACTTTTTTTTTCGTTAACCTTTCCTTAATTAAAGAATTAATTTCTATATTTTGATAATTGGAAGCACAGAATGAATTTCTAAAGAGTAAATAGTTTTAAAATTTAACCTTGCAGAATAATAATAAAACGATTAGCCCCTGAATTACGATTAAAAAGTTGAATTAATCGTTCAAAATCTAAACTAGAATAATGGAATTTCAGAGCTTAGAGGGGGGCTAATGAAACACAATTTTTAACAAAATTATATATGGCTTTCATTATGAAAAAAAATCATATTATAAGAGAGTAATGGAAATATTTTTTTTTTCTTAAAAAAATGTTTTTGTTTTAAGAATTCCATAAATAATAATAATTATAATTTTCATTTGAAATATTAAACTAAAATTATAAGCAAAACAAGAATTAGTAGTGAGTCGTAAGGCATGACATGACTCACGTATTTCGCCATTAATTTTATCTTAAAAATAATAAATGAGAATATTATTGGTGTGACTCTACTCTTGCAAATAATGAATTCTCGCACAAATGCACAAACAATTAAACTGATGGCCAAGAGTTTGATTTTTAATTAGTAATATATATTTATTCTTGTTTTCACATCAATTCTTAATTAATCAAATTGTGCTTGATAACGGTACTCATTCTCAATTAAATATAAGAAATCAGAGTTCAATGCACTTTCAAGAAAAATGATCACGGCAATTTTTAATTGGTAAACGTCGTCATCATTACTATCTAGCGCATTTGACCATGGTCACGCTTAATTTAATTAGAGTTTGATAAGAGAGAAGTACAGGAAATTCATTATATCTTCAGAAATGAAAAGCTTTTGCCGGCTCTCAATCAGGTTATTGTCTGCGAGAGTCTGACCACTAAAAACAGGCCCTAAACCTGTAGACTCGGGTATATGCCTCTGATATAAACGTTAGCGAAGAAAACAAAAGCCTTTCTCTCTGTTAATAGAGTAAGTCATTAGACAGTAAATCATTTGGAGAGGACTATACGGCAGTCTTTCCACTAAAATGTGATGATTACTACACAATAGAGTTGAGAGATAATAGTGAAGAAAAAGGTAATTTAATTAATAATTGGTGTGCGGTTGGAACGGTTGGAACGGCTGCTTAAAATCCTTGAACTCATCTTTCCTTTTGTTGTAAAGGAAAAACACATTAAATGATAAAAAACATGATATACTTTACGGGATATTCGGTAATAGTTTTCTCTCTCTTTTATCTCCGAAAGATTTATATATTGAGCTAACATTTCAAGTGCTTATCGTAATTGTCTCGCATTTGGATTACAAATTAGGCTAAAAAATACTAAATTATTCACCTTTAAGAATAGGAGAGGGGTATTCACAGATAAATCATCTAGGATATTTAAGTCAATTATAGTCAGGCGTGAGATAAAACTTCTCTTATTTTAGTTAAACATTTTGTTACAAATTCTATATTTCTTATCAATTTTGAAAATAATCAAAAGTTAAGCCTAATTTATACCTTAATTGCTCACTTAATAGTACTTGCTCACTTGCTTATTCTTTCCTAATTATCAGACAAACCCTATTTTTGTGCTTGATATTTTTATTTACTACCCATTTAGATAACAATAATTCAATTCACGATTCGAGAGAGAGAGAGAGAGAGAGAGAGAGAGAGAGAGAGAGAGAGAGAGAGAGAGAGAGAGAGAGAATGAAAGAAAAAGTTCCATAATTGAAACGGTCGACAGTTTTATCTCTTTATTAAGTGATCGCACAGTTGTCTTATGCCTTCCAATAGAGAGGAAACATAACTAAAAAGTTATGGGAAATTATAAAATTGTAATATTTATCCATGATGATTGATTCGATACAGTTTTCTACACCGATATCTTGTGGTGATTTAATGCTTTCCACTTTCATCTATGAACTTTTTCTTTGCCATTTAGAAAATGTAAACTTCAAAATAATTTATAGGTTTTAGTTACCTTTTTTTTGTTTATTGCAAGAGTAAGCACTTATTCAAAATTCAATGTCAAGGGAGGGGGACATCAACGCATTGGGCGTCAACTCAAATAGACATCAAAACCTGGTTATCCCTGACTGAGTGAAAGAAAGAGTTTACCATTACTTTGGTTTCAAAATGTATGAAAAAAATTCAAATTTAATGTGAATTTTATAATTTAAAAGAGAAAACTTCATTTCCAAGAAATAATTTTCATAATCTTGCAATAAATGCATATTCTATTGATTGATCTAATATTCAATGTTTCAAAACAAACGTATATTTAATGTAAAATATATTATAGTTTGAAATAATTAATTTTTAATTTTAATTATTAATAAGAGTTGCGGTGAATATACTTCTAAGAATCACATCACTGAGACAATGGTTTTTATGGTTTTCATTTCCAAGAATAGGATAGACCCCAACTGTGAGAATCTTTTGAATACCTCTGGAATGGCATATGTTTTGACGGCTCCGAATAAGTGCTTATTAGAGCTCTGATTCTGAGACTTTTGGCTAAATTTGTAATTATATGCTAAACACCCAAACATTTCACTGAATATTCAAAAGACTTAAATCTAATTTCAAATCTATTTTCAAGTCTTGAGATTCAATTCAGGAGAAGAAAAAACAAATCAGAAAATAATAATAATAATAATATCGGAGAAACAATTTTGTGTCCAAACTATAAATTATAACTAATCTTATATTCATTTGATTCGTAATAAATTTATTCCTAAATATAGTGTTTCTATTATTCACTTGAGATGACCATAGGTTGGGCTTATAAACAAATTTTAAACTTTACAAGTTATAAGTCTTATCGAACAGTCAATAGAATAGATGAAAAATGTCAAATAAACATAATTTATTTGAACAAGGTAGACACAAAACTAGTTTTCAAATAAGATAATCTTTATGAGGTCTGGCCATCACTGACTCTCTAAGAGAATCATATTTTTGACATTCAATTACTAAAAAAGTTATGTATAAAAAGCAAAAAATTTATGATTGATTGCTAATAAAGTCCACTCTTTTCGCCAAAAACGGGAAAAAATGTTTTACTTTTAAAAAAATATATGAATTCGAAAATAACTTAATTAATAAGTTTTTGATTTTATTTCTCTTTAAAGCAATGCTTTGAATAATTGATTGCATACTTTTACTGACATTCAAATGACAACTCAATCATAAGAAAATATCTCTAATGGATTTTGAATTTTACTAGAATAATATCCTTGTTATTAATGTATTTAATAGTTTGTTTATTAAATTATAGTATCTAGCAGTTTTGCCCCTTCTTTAGTAAACTTGGAACTTTTAATTATATTGTGTGAATCATTTTATTAATTTATGATTAATTCAGGAAATCATTGAAAACTTGTATAAATTAGTAAGAAAAAAGAACAAGAATAGAAGTATAATGTATTGCTTTGATTTATCATAGCTAGGCACAAATTTGAAATACATAAATAAATTGCTCAATTTATAGCTCAGCTAAAACAGTCACATAAATTATTCAATTATTTACAGTTTGTATATAATGTAAATCCACTCATTCAGAGGTAATATCACTCCCAAAATACCAGAAGTGGTATATATTTACCTGAAATTGTTTTCTATATACAAAATTCATTCTTCTCTCTCTCTCTCTCTCTCTCTCTCTCTCTCTCTCTCTCTCTCTCTCTCTCTCTCTCTCATGACTTTTCTTATGAAAGTTATTCTTAGAAAATATACTAAAGATTTATGGTATACCTCTAAGACTGAGCACAGATCAAAGAACTGTTTCAAAGGGCCTGAGTAATGGTATATTCGGAAGATTTAGTCACAAATATTAGCTTTAAAACTATTATCGATTATAAAGCGATTAGTTGTCAGAAAAAATGTTTTGAAACAAATCATTAAAAATGAATCGAAAATAATAAAATACAGACCTTTTTAGGGAAGAAAACACTGTTTTTTATTTAATTAAAATGAAATTAATTTCTTTTCTCAAATAATTTATCAAAAAAACAACCTTGTTTTAGTGGTAGATAATTATCTGAGTCATTTTAAAATGAATAAGTTTATCATTAAGGCCTTTGTTATCGAGAAACTAATATAAGATTTTTCCTATTTTTTGATTCATTGTTTATTTGTTTCAATCATTAATTTCTTTTAATTTGAATTAAAATAAATACTAAAATCATTAATTATTTTGTGTTTTGATTAATTAATTTTCTTTGAATGAGAAAAATAACTAGAACTGTTTAATTTCAATTGAAAAAACAATATAGGATTGATTAACCTTGTTCAATAGATAATTGAATTGAAGATTTATCTGACAAAACAAAAATTTTTTGATTAGTTTAATAATAAAAAGATAGTTAGTATAATCTATCTAGAGCATTATGCTATGAGCCTAAATAAAAGTCTTAAGAAAAGTTCAAAGGATTTTCCAAAACTTGATGGGTATTTCTCTCAGAAATCTTTGGGAAAAATCTAGAATTTATTGTCGAAAGGCATACAAACATCAGACAATTAATCAAAAAATATATACTTTTTAAGTCTCATTAAATGTTGAAATATCTATGAAAACAGAAAATATTTAATGATTTTTATTAGAAAACATTCACATATAATGTCTTAAAAGTTAATAATTTTTTTCATCAAAAGCTATATTTTTTAGACAAAATAATAAAATTTGTTTTAAACACCAAAAGATAAAAAACACTACTTTTCAACACTTTTAACGTCAAAAGTCTGGAAAAATTAGTAAAATATTTCATTAATCTCTTACTAAATTGCGTGAATCCAGAGCTTTATGAAAGCACCTGAAAAGGGGTAACTAAGTCGGGGGTAAGCAATACTTGAGTATAAGTGTTTTGTCTCAGAGTTTTTCAATTCAGTAGAAATACTTAAAGAATACATTGAAAACAATTCCAAAAATTTCAATTTTCACTAAACCTGTTCTGTTGGAAACAAACCCTAAACTTTGAAACTATCAAAATAAATATAGCACCTTGCCTATTTCATCTAAATTAAATATTTTTCATAAATAACACAAAATTGGTTATAATTTCGGCCAAATAGTGATAACAACTAATTAACATTTAATGGCTTCAGTAAAGTTGAATACATAGCGAAGCAAATAATATGTAATAGTTTATAATAAGAAGGTATGTCTCATACCTTAACTCTTACAGCAGTTCTGTATTTATAACAACAAAAAATTAATTAATATTAATGATAGTCTACTGTATATCCAAAACCTATTATCGCGAATAATATAAAAATCGAGTGAAAAGAAAATAATATTAGAAATTCAAACACGAAATCGAGAACTGAATTAAAAAATTGTTTATCCATTATATAAACTGAACGTAATATCAGAGGCTATGCAAAGGACACACCACAACATGTAATGTATGCAACTATTTTGCAACTGAATGGGATGTGCAAGAATTCCATTCATTCCATTTGACTCGGATAAGAAAAATTAGCAAGCACACACACATTTTTTCTTAGTTTGAAATATTACTCTAAACTATATATAGATATAGTATTACTATTAATTACTTAAAAATAAAATTTAACAAGAACAAAAAATGGAAGATCTAGTTATATTTCCTGGTACATTTGTCTAATAAATCTTAAAAGAAGGGGGAAAATGAGCATGCATAAAAAATAGCCACAAAATATTTAATAAAAAAAATTATTCAAGATAAAAATTTAACATTGAAAAATGAAAGGTAAACTTAAAAGACAGATCTTGCACATATTGTCAAAAAATGATTGCCAGAGAAGGGAAAACATGTTTTATGTGCGCCTCCGAAGAGTTCAAAAACCAGTTGTACCTGATATTAGTTCACAATTTTTTGATCCATCATTAGTGTAATCTTAAGTGTGATCTATAGTTAAACTTAAATATAAGAAAAGAATTTTATTTTTCTTTAGTGAACACCAAATATAAGAAAAAAATTATTATTATATTAAACTACTTTTCTTTTTATTCTGGGCTCTAATTTATGTTTGAAAATATAGTGTATATATTCCGACATTGAATTTGAAATATATAAATTCAATTTACTCAGAAATAAGACCAAGATTTATATCCAAAGATGAAAATTATTCTGATTATATTCAACACTAAAATCAGATGAAATAATAAATTGAAAGGAAAAATGATTTTTCAATTAGTCTTTCAGTTGACAAACAGTTTTCATCTCTTTTTTAATTTATTTTTATATAAGAAAATACTTTTTTATATAACTCTGAGGGACAGGAATTTTGAATAAAAATAAGATTTATTTTATTCCTTTTCTTTGTGTATGAAGTGAACACAAAATTATTGTCTTTTATATAGAGTTTGTTAACTAAAGATTTTAATGTTTTTGAACTCAATTTAAATGAAAAAAATATAAAAATATGAAGATTAGGGTTCAGTCTCTAAATATACTGAACACTACATGAATGAAAGCACAGCCATATTAAAGAAGTCATAAAAACTTAAAAGAGCATATCTTTGCTGGAAAGACCAAGATTATAGACTTAAGTTAATGAACGATAAACAAGTAAAAAATGTTTAGGAATATGAACTTTAATACAAATTTTAAAATAAATTCCAAAAAAATTATCAAGTTGCAAATATTAGTTAACTTTTATCAAGAAAGTGTTTATTATTGACCCCCTTTGAACCCCCTCTGCATATCCCAATAAATCCAGTGAAAGCCTATTCTTTTAGTCAGTATTTTATTCGTGCCATCAATTCATCAGAAGTTTTGAAGCCATAGATTTTTTTCCAATGAAGTACACAATGAATGATAACATTACTAATCGCTTTTTAAACTGTTATTCTGTGTTCAGTCGGGGAATGACATAAGCTATCACTGAACTCATGAAAAGGTCGTAATGTTTTTCACAAAGAATTAAATCTTCTTCTCTATAAATATACAGTCCAACTATTATTCTGTGCAAAAGAATAGCAGAAGAGAGAGAAAAATGAAATGGAATTACATTTTTGAGTTAAATAATAACTCAGACTAAAGGGAGGACTGCTTTAGAGAAATATTCTATTTTTGTTGACTTGAGAAAAAGAGTTAGGTAATTTAATCTTCGGAAATTCGCATTAAATTATAGGGTGTTGTCTGATGTGTTCGGGTCACGGCATATGTCTGACCACTACTGTTTTCAAATTCAAAAGAGAAAGGATTGTTTTGACAGTATTTGTCGGTTTGAACTCAAAATTCATTTCAAATGTTTATTCACTAAAATTTCAATGAATATTGTATTCAAAACCAAATAACAAAGAAAAGGCTTATCCTTCACCCTTTTGTGCCTAGACAATTACCAAGCACATTTTCATGCTTGATTGAATGACAACAAAAGAGCAGGAGTAATTTTTCCTCTAATTGACAATATTATTTTGCAGCAAGATAATATAGGAAAGTTGGGCTAAAAATGAAATATAGATAAACTTCATAAATATATAAATACTTTACTTTAGAAAATTGAACTTGATAAATATGAAATTAAAGATAAATGCATTAATAAAAATCAAATAAACCTTAAAATCTTAGCAAGAGTTAATGAACTTGTAAATTAATTGATTCATACGTCAATAAATATAAGCAAAATAGTAATCAAATTAAATATTTATTTGAAAAAAAACAAACGTTTGATTCCAGTCTCTAATGAAATGCATCGATAATTCATTAATTTGAAATTAACTAGAATCATTTTTATTCGCATCAATTTTATCATTATTTTTGTTTTCTTTGCAATAATTTATTCTAAAAAATAGTAAATAAAGAAAAATATCTAAATTCCACAAAAGTTATCATAAATTCATATCAATTTGAAACCATATTTAGTAAAATTTATTCGTTCGGAGAAAAAGACGATCGAATTTCAAACCAAATAAAATACTATTTTGTCGGTAGAATTGATAAGACAGTCAATAGTCGAGCACAGGTTATTGCGACGACAGCTCGAAATGCGGAACTATTTTTTCTTCTTTTTCTGATGAATAGATTAGGGATTTCTCCTGACTATTATATCTTACACTCTTACTAGTCTTTAACTTTCTAGAATTAGCAAGCAACTATTTATTTTCCTCTTCAAATGACAATTAACATCAAAACAGAGATAAAGTTCAAAGTTATCATTAACTTTTCAACAGCTAACAAAAATATTGCTTGTTAATTAATTAACAATTGCTCATTAAAAGAGTTAAGCGTAAGTTCACTAAATCCTTTACAACCAAATTCCAAGTTTATCTGAAAAGCATATTGAAATGTCCTTGATAATTATCTAAGACAAGTAGCTTTTATTCTAGATTTAAAGTTATCTTCAATAAAGGATATCATATGAAGCAATTTGATCAAGGTATTATTTTGATTATATAAGATAATTGGCTCGAGGCATAGAATATGAATTTTTCAAATTATCTTAACAGTATTAGCATCGATTGCAACTAATTCGAGCATGATGATTACAAGTATCAAGGTTTAATATCTGTATTTATAGTATATCTTGAGAACAATCTTCATATTTCTGAATAAATTTTTGATTACTCAAGAATTTTTATGGATATAGAATTTTAACTTGTTTAAAATATACTAAATATACTAAAAAACTGATTATGATACTCTCTTTAAAATTTATTAAAATGGACTAAGTTGTTTCTTATTATGTTCTCGATTCAAATAAGACTTTATATTAAAAAATATATTAATAAATCTTAAAGTTCTAGAAAATATATATCCTCTCACAGTGCGTTGAAAAGGTATTATGCATGTCATAAAGACTCTATAATTGGATGATCTTGCTCAAACAACAAACTATTAACTCTTTTATTTTGCTTTGAATTATAGAAGCATTTTATAAATCACAGTTTAAAATGCATTTCATATTTTTCTCTTTTGACTGAACTCCTATTAAATATTTTTTTTTGTATTACCTCTTATGCTCTCTTCTAATAGTTATGGCAAAAGCATTGGCCCCTCAATTGAAAAGAGTATAATTTGCTGTCAAATCCATTTATCATTTCATTTAATGCAATTTTTCTCACATTTTAAATCAACATAATTGACAACATTCTCTCTCTCTCTCTCTCTCTCTCTCTCTCTCTCTCTCTCATCAAATATCAAAAGTTTTACATCATTAGAGTTTAGGAAAAAATTTGTTTAATTCTCAAAACAGTTTAAATTTTCATTTATCGGACAAACCTATCATTTATTCAAATGTTAATTAGTTTTCATTTGGAAATCCGATATCACTCACAAACCATTGGAATAATAATTTAAATTCTGTTTATTTCATACAAAAATATGTTTAAACCATATATTTATTTAATATCGATATCAGATATATTTATATATAATGTATTCAATAGATATTTATATATATTATTTTGTTGACTCGTCTTTCATTTCCCAACAAATTTATTCAAAGATTAGATGTAAATAACATTTTTTTTCTTAAAGTGTTTTCAATGCACACATAAAAACTTATATTGATTTCAATGATTTACAGCACGAAATCAGATATAATCTTGGAATTTATACTAGGATTCAATAGATAAGCTTTTTAAATTAATATGTTCAAGGAGGGTTTTGTGTGTGAGGGTTCAAACTCACTTCTTTTGATGACCTTGGTGATCGCTGATTTTAAGTTAGTTCTAATGGTATTTAGATGGATTTATTACCAAGTCTACTTGATTGCATAGATAAGTTTGCCAAATGATCAAAATATTTCCATTCCTATCCATGTCATTTTGTGCATGATCATTTTTGAATACAATATAGGATTAATGACTCGCAAAGTTTGCATTTTAGGTCTCTTATGGGACTCATTGAGAGGTATTTACTCCTTTGTATTGAAAAAATATTAGAAATAATGACTGAAATTATTATATTTTCAAAACTTTTCAAAGAAGTGAACCGAAGAGTAAAACACTTTTATAAACATAAAATCTATTATTACTTTTAGACTGAAAGCAATTTTCGCAGAAATTGGATAATTTCCTAAAATGAACTTGGCATATTTCTTTACTTCAAATATTTACCCCGACTATTGTTTAATAATAATAAATAACAGAGAAAATTATGGCGATAGTCAACAAAAATGTACTCGAATACAATCACTCTCTAATTTAATCAATTGAATAAGTCTTACATCAAATCATTTTTAAATTTATTTCACATTTTGAGTGATGAGTGAGTGGAGAGAGAGAGAGAGAGAGAGAGAGAGAGAGAGAGAGAGAGAGAGAGAGAGAGAGAGAGAGAGAGAAAGTGTATGGGAATGTATGTTAGGGCCTCCCTGGAAAGGAGCTCACCTTCACGTGTGTGTCAGTGAAAGTCATCCTTAAACTGATTTTGTAATCAAAATAAGATATTTGCCTAAAACAAAGTCTTGTATGAGAGGAGAGGGAACAGCACTTCACTATTGGACTAAAAAATAAAACATATGTTATGTAGAAATGAGAAAAAGAAAAAAGTAGTGAAACAACTTTTCTTTGAAACCAAATGTCAAACCAAAAGAGCAAACGTAGAGTCAAACACAACACAGAATTTCTTATTTCTATTGAACTGAAGAAATATTTTAAACAATTTCTTCTCTTCTGTTGTCTGTTATTCACTGTTGAATATATTTGAAAAGAAGAATAACCAGTGAATAAACTACTAATAGTCTATTAGAACTAACTTTTCAATAGAATCACTACAAATAGAAAATTTTAAATTTGATTCAAATTTTGCTCGATTAACATTTTATTATTTGAACTAGGTTAATGGACTCGTCTTAATAGGTTCCGATAGTTTTTTAAAAGGTTCAAAAATTATCTATCAAATTACCTAGTTTTAAAGAAATTATCATTCTTTTGAAACATTTTGTTGTTTCCTTATTATTCATATAAAAATTGTAACAAATTCTTAAAATGAGTCCACTTTTGTGAAGAAACTCATCTTAATTGACATTTAAAACAAAGAAAGTATAGATTTGTGTCAATTATTAATAAATAATATTATTTACTTCAATTAAGAACTTCTTTCTTACAATTGTGAATAACTGGAGTCTATTAACAAAAACTTCACATTTGTGCTCATATATCAAACATAGTGTTATCAACTTAAACAAGGAAAATCTTATAGAAAATCAATTTTTAAAAGGGTAATTTAAGGGCTTATAGATATCATTTTAATCGCTTTAATATATTCTAAGAAATGTTATCTCAAAAATGATTTTTAATATAAGTTTTTAAAACTTAAATAAGAGATAATATTTTGATTACAAATATTTATTAAACTAATAATTTTTAGATTAAATATTAATATAAATTTTTAATTTAATTCAATAGTTTATATCAGATTTTATATAACATTTTGAGTATATATTTTTAAATCAAAGTGCTTTCTATTTCATTAATCAAAATTACCAAAGAAAATTTTATCAAATCATTGAAAATTGAAGAGAGTTGGCAACACTAAACACA
Source organism: Galumna obvia (assembly GCA_034695785.1). Taxonomy (NCBI): domain Eukaryota; kingdom Metazoa; phylum Arthropoda; class Arachnida; order Sarcoptiformes; family Galumnidae; genus Galumna; species Galumna obvia. Next base: position 28,561 of record JAQFZM010000418.1, read on the forward strand.
GTACCAGTTTTTCTTCAAAAGACTTAACTCTGAAAAGGTTTTCCTCTCCTTTTCTTTCACTTTCTTTATTGTTGTGATTATAAAATATGTAAAATTCAAAAAAAATTAAATTTATTTATTTTTTTGATTTTCTCTTATGAGAACTTCTTTTTATTTTTTATGTGATTTACTTTTCATCTCCTTTTGAACTCATCGGTGAAAGTTTTTGAATATTTAGTTCTGGGGTTTGTCTGCGGTTTCTGTGATATAACTAATAATCAAAATATTTTTATTATTACTTTCCATAAGTTTTTGTATTATTTTTTACGTATTCTTAAGTCATTTCTTCACTAAATGTATAATAACTTCAAAAGAATTTCGAAAAATAAGAACAAATTTCTTTTGAAAGAGACAAGAGTTCATCTTTTAGTTATTTCTATCTTTTGTTGCAAGATGAAAACTTGAATAATCTATTTTTAATGATGTGGAAACATTTTAATGCAATCCTTAAATATAATAATCAAAACTATTTCCAGAATATTATTGTCTTAAATGACGGACAGAACTGGTTATTCATTAGAGAGGACACCACTAGATATGGATTCACTGATCCATGTATTCACTAATTTGTCTATTAGTGAGAAAGTCAAGTGTCGTTTAGTCTGCAAGTCGTGGAGAACAGCCGTCGATAAACTATTCTCCGGACAAAAGAGTTTAAACATTTCTTTTAATAATAATAAGAGAAAAAACAATTATTTTGTTAACTATTCAGAACTCGAAACAAATGATAATATCGTTTCCATTAATCCATTAAATACTTACAAAACAAGAAAACAAATCAAATTCCAATCATTTCATCAAATGATGTCTAAATTTCCTTCTGTTGAGACACTGGTCTTAATAGACTTAGCACTCAATGATATTATTATATTATTGGTGACCAACACTTTAAGACAATTGTCTTCATTAACTCTAATCTCATCGACTGCTAAACAAAACTATTATAACAATAATGACATTAATAGAGATCGCAATCAAATAACGTCTTATGGCTGGAAGTTATTAACCAATAGTTATGGACACTCACTAAAACAGTTGACAATTAGGAACACCACTATTAACGATGAGGACTGTGAGACTATTCTGTTAGGCTTTCCATACCTGACTTACTTAGATCTGGCAGATAATGAATGGCTAAATGGAACAGCACTTCATCTATTGGGTAATTCAGAAATAATTCTGAGCCTCTATTTAGACCTTTGATTAAATGTCTATTTAATTAGTTTTGATTACTTAATCATCGGTTAAGAGTTAATGACTCTGTTTTTAAACAAAACAAATGATATTTTAATGTTTAGGTTCGGAGTGTTTCTCGTTATGTGTCGGAAGTCTAACAACAGCCAGACTATGGACTCAACCGATAGTGCAATCGCTGTCGCAATCAAATGCACGTCTCAAACGATTGCAACTCAGAGGAGGTATTAATCAACAGTTGTCTGCAATCAAGTGTTTCAAATCATTGGAAGAACTCTCTGTGCGGTTCTTCTGTCCTCCGGACCAGACATTTGACACATTGAGTCCTGTCTCAAATCTCCTTAACTTAAGAAAATTGAGTCTATATCAGGAACAGTGTTATGACGAGCCCTCTGCCATCGATGGTAACGCATTGATGGCCATCGCCTCCGGATGTCCTCTTTTAACAGACCTCGTTATTAGTGGGGAATACGGATGGAAATTAAGACTAAACGACACCGACATTAAACATTTGGTCAATAAATGCCCACTTATTCAACACATTTGCTTAACTGGTATTTCAAATATAATTTTTCTATACATTATTACCCAACTCATATATTTGGTTACCCCTAGTAAAATGATCAAGGCAATGACTAAGTCTTAATAACTAAGTCAATGTGCAATTTGTGTCAAATAATTAAAAGTCTAAACAATATTTCAAAATCACTTGAAAAAAGCTAGACAAATTTAAAAATATAATTTCGTGATAAAATCTAGAAAAAATAAATTAATCTTGCTAAAAAAAGGGAGTCTAACAAGTGGTTAGAATTAACAGAAAAGTGAGAGAAAAGTTTTTAAGATTTTAAGAGTTTAATTGAATTTCAATGAGAAAAAATATTTCGATATAATATATTTAAAACAAATTTATTACATTAAAGAATCATTAAATAACTATAATTTTATTCTGTGCTTTTGTCTCTGACTCGGAGAACATTCTTAACCTCCAGGACTGGAAAATAATAACCAATAGATTTTGAAACGATTTATTTATTGCACGAATTTTTTACTTAAAAAACAAATTATTGCCAACAAAAAACTATAAGACAGGCAAAAGCACAGAATAAAATTGATGTTTCTTTACCTCTCATACCAGTGAGAGATGTGCTGTTCTTTTCATAGCATACATTACCCAAAGGCTTAATACATATCATTAGCGAAATACAAATTAACAGTCAATGAATATATGGATTTATATTCAGTTAATACACAGAATAAGAAGAGTTTGCATTCACTCACGATTTGAATAATTTTTGTTTTATTTTCTTCTTTGAGAAATAATTTCCAATAATTCTAAACATTAATTACAACGAAAAGTATTACTCCTTTTTTTCTATTAAAATTTCTTTTCGGTGATCCTTTGGAATACTTTGGAATTTTAATGATAACAAAAGGACCATGGTGATTAATGCTTCAATGAAAGATAATCTTTAATCCTATTTCGTTTTCATGAAATATTCCGATTAAAAAGCAATTAAAACATGTCTTCTATTCAATGCAAAAGCAATAAGTCTTTGAGAAAAACAAATAAGAAATCATAATTTTTTTGCGCAAATATTGCATTAAATAAGTATTTAAATTATTGAAAGAAATTTAATTTTAATTATATTTGATTTAATATCAAAGAAATGTTTTCTCAAATAAATTCAAAGTTCATTAGAAATAAATTTTGAATCATATGTTTATTGAAATAAAAAGTAAATTCAAGTTTGAAATTCAATCATTGAGTTTAAAAAAAAGTTTTTAATTATAGCGAAAGTAATTTGAAATTTTTAATTAATTTCCATCAAAACAAATGACTTTTAACTACTAATTAAAGATAACTCTAAATCATAAACCCATGAAAATTGAGTCCAAACATATTTCATTTTCGATATTACTTTCCTTATTCTGTGCTCTCTCTCTCCCTCCCTCTCTCTCCCTCTCCTCAGAGGAAAGTAAAGTAAAAATCGAACATAAGTTCGAAAGTAATAAAATTTTTGTTTTATATGAAAGTTATAATAAAACTTCATTTGTCTGAAGATATTTACGATAAGAAAATAGGTGTCAAAGATTTTCTCCTCGAATACAATAGAGTTTTCCATCAGTCAAATGATTGATCAGAAAAAACAGAAACACAACTGAGAGTTGAGTTTGTTTTCAATTCATTCCATTGTATATGAATTGTGAATAAATAGTTTCGCAAAAAACGACTTATAATTTCTGTTTGAATATAAAGAGAATTATGTCTTCAAAAGTCACTACACTTTTGCTGTTAAGGAAGCGTTTGGTTTAGGAATTCCTAACCAATTGTTATCAATTGTGGAATTTCAGGGATGCGGAAGGGAGTCATGATTTTGCCGCAAATCACAACCGCCCGTTAACTTGATATTTTAATAGACCAAGCCTAATTTACTAATTTTTTGCTAGTTTCGGCTCAACCACATCATTTTGGTTTTAATTAAGCAAGGATAATTATGTATTAAAAATAAACTATGAAAAAAATAATAATTAACGAAAAATACCAAAAAATAATTAAGAATTTATTTTTTATAAAGTTTCTAGATAACTTTATAAAGACTAACTTTGAACTATCTATAAAAAGATTGACCGAAAAAAAGAAGCTAGGCAAATAAACAAACCATTGGCCTTCCCTGCAAAGTATTCTATCATTATATTTACCTTATCTTTTAAATAAAAGGAAGTACTCATTGACTGATTTGAGAAAAAAATTTAATTTAAAGACTAGAATAAAGTTATCAAAAAATTATTTGTTAAATACTTAAACAGAATAAAAAGGAATAAAATCAGTTTAAAAGGAATTTTTTTCCAGAAGATTGAGTGGAGAGGAATAGTATAGAGAAATAGGAACTTATTTATGTATTTTTCTCTTTTGAAATATTTTTTCTATAATTACGTTTTGATTATCTATTTTACCGAAAATATTTCACTTAAATTATTCATTTGCGATAACAACTAATCACATGAAATCTCTTTTAAAAATCTTAAATCGTTTTTTACTAATTACTCAGAAATGGTGGAAATATCTTTGATTTTGAGCTTGATCATATTTTTGTAAAGGATTCCAATGTTTTGTTTAATGACTTCATTCCTGTTTATTATTTGTTTTAAATGCAATTCACTGTAAAATATAATATAAATGATATTTCAATTGATTTTGTTTGAAAATCGGCAAAATAGAGGACAGCCTTATTAGCCGACCTTATTATCAGTGCAATTGAGGCCAATGCCGTCAAAGCCATAGTCACAGGCCTTTCATTCATAGCTCTCTTCATGCAATCAGTTCATCAAAAATATTGATATTTATCTTAAATGTAGTTTTTCTTCTCAAACAAATAGAGATAAGATATTCGAGAGATTCCCACAATTGGAGAAAAAGTAGTAATAATTTTAAAGTGAAAAATATATCAAAGAATTCTTTTGGCGACAAAAAGTAAAATCAATTTACAAATCGTATTCTCAAATATTTAACTTTCGTTTGAACTCAAAAATTGTAGATTAAAAACATTTCTTTCATCGAAGAAAAAGACGACTTAAGAAAAATTGTCGTCTCATCCAAAGAAAAAGAGATAATCAAGAATAAGAAAAATATGCTCCGAAACAGTTAATTGCTTCTATGATAACCATCTCTCTATTCGTTTAGTGTTTGTCACGAAATTAAGGCTTCACTAAAAACTCATTTGAGAAGAAAACCGATTCTAAACATTATATTCTCACTACTGTATAGTCAACCAATAAAAATACCCTCAAAGTATACTAATATTTAATTGAATTTTCATTTGAAACATTTACACATTTACCCCCTTGATCATTTTAATTTCATCTTTAATTTTAAGTTTATTTTAAATATATTTACTTTTTATTATTAGGAGTGAATCGGAGAGAGAGAGAGAGAGAGAGTGAGAGAGAGAGAGAGAGAGAGAGAGAGAGAGAGAGA
>JAQFZM010000419.1:0-33765 GCA_034695785.1 Galumna obvia
TAGGGTTGGGTATTTTGCCAAAATACCCCCCCCCCTAGGACTCGGTCCTTTCGCCATCCCTGGTTTAATGGATTTACTATATTAAATATTATTGTTTTGTAAATTAACCATGTACATAATATTTAGTTTAAGAATAAAAAATTTAATATTTTAGTCTCAAATTTCAATATTCTTTAATAATTAAAACAGAAATAACACCTTGGCATTGTTTATCAAGAATAGAATTGGTAGAAGTTTTACATAATCCAGTACTAATATTTCTATATTTAAATTTTGGAAAAGATTATTAATAACCTAGTTATTATTAAAATATTAAAGCAGATGTTAATTTTCTAATTAATTTGATTTTCTTAAACCAATACTTTATTTCAATTAATTTTAATTTAATTAAAAAATATGAAATATTTGTTGACTTTAATAACAATAATTCGAATAACATTTGGTATGAATTCATACTTTAATACAAAAACTTTACATTTAATTCAATTACAGCCCAATATTGTAGTATTAATGAAGAGTTCACAGAATGCGGTACCGATTGTCCGGACACGTGCGCTCTTTTACGGTCGCCTAATGAGGATACACGAGAGTGTACTGACCAGTGCATCATAGGCTGTCAATGTATACCTGGTTATGTTAGAAATCAGCGAGGAACTTGTATTCATGAAAATGATTGTAGTAAAGTTAGGAATTACAACCTGAAGAAAAGTCACCCTTCTTGTAGCCAACCAAATGAAATATTTAATAAATGTGGAACTGCCTGTCCTGACACCTGTGACAATATGAACGAACCTCGTAGAAGGTGTACACGACAATGTGTGATCGGATGTCAATGTATACCGGGTTATGTAAGAAATAACAAAGGAGTTTGTGTACATAGAAAAGAGTGCCCACAAACTCTAAATTACGAAAATAGTGTCCAGAAAAGTCTTACTACCTGTCCCGGTTCAAATGAGATATTTACTGAGTGCGGAACTGCCTGTCCTGATACATGTGCTAATATGAATAAACCTGGTCGAATTTGTACCGCCCAATGCGTTATAGGCTGTCAATGTATTCCTGGTTATGTCAGGAATAGTCGAGGAATTTGTATCCATAGAAAAATGTGTTCTAATATAAAACAAATTGGAAATTATAATAGTCTTCAGGAAAGCCATTCGTCTTGTCCGGGTCAAAATGAAATATTTACTGAATGTGGAACTGCTTGTCCTCAAACCTGTGCTAATATTGATGAGCAAGGTCTAATGTGTACACAACAATGCATTATAGGGTGTCAATGTAAACCTGGTTATGTTAGAAATAATATCGGAGACTGTATTCATAAGAAAGAGTGTAAATATATTGAGAATTATAGAAGTCTTCAGATGAGTACTCAAAAGAAGAGAAGCCCTCAGAAGAGTAGTCCGCAGAAGATTAGTTCTCAGAAAAGTAGTCCTCAGGAAATGTCAGAAAAGTGTCCAGGTCCAAATGAGGTTTTTAATATGTGCGGATCAGCCTGTCCTGAAACCTGTGATAATATGGATAATTCGGTTAGAATGTGTACAGCACAATGTGTTATAGGTTGTCAGTGTATACCCGATTATGTCCGAGACATTGAAGGAATTTGTGTTCCTAAGAAAGAGTGTAAAAGTATTCGCAACTTTAAAATTCTTAAAAAAAGAGATCACTTTTGTCCTGGACCAAATGAAGTATATACTGAGTGCGGAACGGCCTGTCCTGAAACCTGCGCTAACATGGATGACCATAGTCGAAAGTGTACACAAAAATGTGTCACAAATGTGTGTCAATGTATACCGGATTACGTGAGGAATAATAAAGGAATTTGTATTCTTAAGAAAGAGTGTAAACGAATACATAATTATAACTCTCTTAAGAAAACAACAAAAAAGGGTGACTTCTGTTCCTATCCAAACGAAGTATTCGAAGAGTGCGGCACTGCCTGTCCCGTCACATGTGATAACATGAACCGACGGTTACGACAAATATGTTCAGATGAGTGCGTCAGTGGCTGCTTCTGTAATGAGCCTTACGTTAGGGATCTGTCGACTGGTAATTGTATATCAAGAGAAGAGTGCGATAGGAAACATCTCTGCACTGATGAAAATGAATTATACGAAGACTGTGGAACTGAATGTCCCATCACTTGTGATAATCACTTAAATCCTCCAAAAGAGTGTATTCAAACATGTAAACAGGGTTGTTTTTGTGTTGAGCCCTATATCAGGGATGTTAAGACTAATAGTTGTATTCTTCCTCAGGATTGTATGGTTGTCCCAAATGAATAACCATGATAAAACAATTTCAAAACAACTGCTCTAAAGAATTCTCAATTAATACCTAAATATGTGTAAAATTGTTTTAAATCATTTGATTTATTAATTAATTGTTTTAAAACATTTTTGATAAACAAAAATCATTGGTTTATATCGAGAATTGATTGTATATAAAGTGTTATCTTTTAATTTATTTTTAAAATTATGACTAAAGCTATGATTAAGCATGGTTGTCTTATGCAATAAATTTAAAAGTTATAAATCATAAATATTTAACAGGTGAATCAAGAGCATTGGGAAAGTTACCTAGTTTGTTAAATGATCATTTTATTTTGATTTATTATTTTGAGAAATATTTTGAAATTTTTTTAAATAAAATTCATATAAAGTTATATAAATGTGCATGGTATAATTTTAAGTAAATTTTACTTATTTAAAATAATTGAATATCACTTTAGAAGTTATCAGGGTAAAGGGTAACAACTTTATGGGAAAATTCTTTTCGATTATTGGTTGCGTTGTCAAAAACCACCTAGATAAGGATGTTTTTCAAAAAAGATCTCCAAAGGAATGGATTTTTATAAACACTTCAGGAGTTGTAGTGGTTGTGAACCGGATTATCAATAAGTGATAAATTGCTATAACAGATGTTAATTCTTGCAAGGTGATTCGCCAATATTTTATATAAAGTGAGGAATCTTTTGTTAAATTCAGTTCAAAATAAAGTTTTGGATTTTTAGAAATCATTTCTTGAATTTTCCTTAAAATGAATTATTTGTTGACTTTATTTGTATTGACTTTTATTGGACTCACTTTTGGTAAGAATTCTAACATTCGTTTCATTTCTTATTTAATTTAATTCTGATTACAGCCCAGACCTGCAGTGATGTCAATGAAGAATACAAAGAATGCGGTACTGCCTGTCCCCGAACCTGTGCTCACCCGGAAAAGAATAAGATATGTATTGATGTTTGCAAAAGTGGATGTTTCTGTAAAGAGCCATTAGTAAGGGATGAAAGCACAGGTCAATGTGTTCTCGAAACCAGATGTACAAAAAGGGTTTGTTCCGGTCCTCATGAAAAGTATACCGATTGTGGCTCTGCCTGTCCTCTCACCTGTGCTAATATGAATCAAACGGGTCGTATGTGTCCCGCAGTTTGTAAGAGTGGCTGTTTCTGTGAAAATGGTTTTGTTCGGGACTTAAATGGCATTTGTGTTCTTAAGAAGAACTGTCCACAACTCGTTAAAGACGAGGTCTGTTCAGATTCTAACGAAGAGTTTAAAGAATGTGGAACTGCCTGTCCTCTCACCTGTAAAAACATGAACGATAAGTCAAGAATCTGTACAATGCAGTGCGTGAAGGGATGTTTCTGTCGGGAGCCCTTCGTTAGAGATGAGACAAATGGTAAATGTGTTGTCAGAGACGAGTGCCCTAAAAACGACATCTGCACTGATGCCAATGAAATTTTCAATGAATGTGGAACAGACTGTCCCATAACCTGCAAGAATTATCAAACCCCTCCTGAAGGATGTGACCGAATGTGTAGAACCGGTTGTTTTTGTACTGAGCCTTATATTAGAGATGAGGACTCGAATAAATGTGTTCTAAGAAAAGAATGCCCGATAAAAGAGGTCTGCGCTGATCCAAATGAAATCTTCAAACCATGTGGAACAGACTGTCCCATAACCTGCAAGAATTACGAAAACCCTCCCCAAGTATGTGACCAAAGATGTAGAATCGGCTGTTTTTGTGCTGAACCTTATGTTAGGGACGAAGACTCGGGTAAATGTGTTCTAACAAAAAACTGTAAAAAATCAAATTTTTTTAGTTCATTATTTAAGTTCTTTGGCTTTAGTTTCTAGATAATAAATTTAATTAACCAAGTACAATTTTACTAAATATTTTCAACTTAATTCTTGAATTTGTTGTTCTTATTTCAAATTTACCAAGCTTATACAATTAAATTGAATAAATAAATTTGTTATCATTAAAAAAATATTTATTTAAATATTGATAACCGAAGAGAAACACTTAATTGATATAAAACATAATTAAATGATAATCAGAGACCGGAGAAAAGATTAAATTATATTTAAGAATATTTAAACAAAATTAGAATTCAATAATTAACTAAAAAGACTTTAAAGTTAGTCAACACGTTTTGACATTTAATAAAAAACAAAACAATATTAACAAAATTTAGTTTCATATCATAAATAAAGGGGTAGAAAATAAGTTATTTAAATATTATTAATTAAAACAAATTTAATTAAATATTAAAATATATAAACTAATATAAAAATTAAATAAAAAATACCATTAATTTTCTGTTTTTTTTATTGATTGTACCTGCTAGATAACTTTAAGGTCTTTATTTCATTCTTGAATTCTATTTGTGTTTAATCGATATTTTTAAATATAATTTAAGCTTTTTTCCAGTCTCTGATCATAATCAAAATTCATTATTAATACCTAGAATAATTTTATTAACTTTTAAATGAGTTTCACAATAAAACTAAATTTTAATATAATTTCATTTTAAAATTACAGTCATTAGTATATAATTAAAATAGCAAGATAATATTATTGCAATCATTATATTGAGGCGAGTCTTAAACCTCGGGTCTCATTTCTATTCTACTCTTAAAGCTTTAAGTTTTAAATCAAGATAAGTGGCAAGATTAGTGACATGATCACCGTAATTATATGCAAGTTCAATTGAATAGGACTTCCAGAAATACCTAATTCTTCCTCAATCTTTTCGAGAAAACTCTTTTCAATTACTGTCGTATTTTCTATGATAACCACTGTATCTGAAATAGTGATAGGAGTTGTGGTAGGGGTAGGGGTAGGGGTTGGTGTAGGGATAGTGGTATGAGGTGTGGGTTTAGTAATTTTGATGGGACGGATCTCTGCCTCTTCTAAAATATGGTTTACTTTAAACTCTGGATCTTTTGTGAGATAACTGTTGTTAAGTTTGAAGTCATTCTCTTCGACAACTTTGACGGCCATGTATTCAGATTTATCCCTTTCACTCATATCTGAGTCATTGGTGTCATTAGTATTATTCTCGTCATTATAGAAGAGATCAATTCTGAAGACATTCTGGGGTATAACCAGAGCCACCATTTCTCCTTCCAATTGATTTGATGCCAGGGCTACCTTTTTAGGTATTGGCTCATCAGCCAGCACCATTTTACCATCATCTGAATTTTCATTCTCATTGATTTGTTCTTCTTCTGGTCCTCCGACTAATTGAAGATTAAAATGAGCAAGGTTATATTATAATATTATTTAAATTATGAAAATTATTTAAATTGCTCTTGATTAATTTTATACGTATAAACTAGTAAAATATTCATACCTATATCATCGATATAAAGTGTAGCAGCTAATATATTAGCAATAAATAAACTTATTAAAAATATTTTGATCATGGTCATAATATAAAGTCGAGGTCACTTTTTGATGAATAATTATTTAAACTTTAGTTAAAATACAATTAAATTTTGTAAACAAATATTAAATAATTATTATTCACTTCTCTTATGACTAAAACAGAGCCACAATTTTATGAAATTATTTTGACTTTTGTGCCATTTGTGTGACTTATTTCAATGATGGCCAGAGGGGGGAATAACTTTCACTTAATTCTGTGTTTTGAGCAAGGTATTAAATTTGTTTAACAAAAGAGAAATTTTATTTATTTATTAAAAAAATAATTGTCAAGATAAAAATATATTCTAATAATAAAACTATTCTTGTTATGAGAATAAATATGTTTTTCTTTATTTCCCGAATTGTAAATCGTTGTACACCTCTGGTTCACATGTTATAGATGTCTATCAAATTTGTGGCAACAAATGAAAAGGTGTTATAGTTTTTGAACCAAAAATATTTATTGAAGTAAATATTATTTCAAATATTTTGATCATAATTTCATTGATGAAATAATATAGACCTAGTTATCTTGCTCATTCTTTATGTTTGAGGCAAAAATTTTTAATTAAAATGATTTGGTTAACATTTTATTAATTTCATTAGTTCTTATAAAAGTGAAAAATTATTTTTTTTTTATTTAAAAAAAACAATTAATTTTTATAATCACTTTAGAAGGCAATGAATGTGCGGGTAATTAACTAAATTTTAGTTGTCTAGGTAACTCATAATTATCATGAAGATATAGTAATCTAATATTTTAAAAATAGAAAAAAATAGCAAATATATTATTTAAGAATAATCTTGGTCAATGCAAAGTTTAGATAAACAATAAGTGAGAGTAGACTTAACTCCTCTAAAGAGTAATGATTGGCAAAACAATCCCTACCAATGATTCCATATCTAAATAAAATACCTGCAAAGTTTCAAAGGTGAGAAGGATTTTACTTAATACTTTGAGTTGAGCTAGTATAATTCTAGACTATTCTATTTTAAACATACACTTATAGAAAATGATTAAATCCCAACAAAATAATATTACTTAATAAAAATGAACATGGACATTTACACATTAACTATTTGGAAAAAAATCAAATTCACTTTTAATCAATGGGTAAAATCCTTTGGAAATATTTTAAAAGGAATTAATTTCAATAAATAAATAAAATACAGATATTTGTAAATAAAATTTGATTTTAAGTTTTCCTTTGAAAATTATTGATCAAGCACATTTACTGTAAGACCAGGGACTCTCATTTTGAGATCGAGGACTTTCGCTGTATTAGGCTTTTGCTATATTAGGTCTCAAATTAGATATGATATGATCTTGGACATTTTTAGTAAAATATTAAAAATATGAAACATTTTATTAACTTAACTTTAATTTCAGTTATTTTAAAATTATTTAATCAGTTAATAGATATTCAACAAAATTTAATTTATTATAATTCAAACCCAACTCTTTTTTTGTGAACCTGATTATTATGTGAACTTTATTAGATATATCTCAAAGTTTAGTGATTTAAAGATACAGTTTATAAATAATTAAATAAAATAAACTCAAACCCAACTCTTGTGATGAAAGGCAACACATTTGTTAACTTAAATTAATTGCATTCTATTATTGAGAATAAATATTTAAAATGATCATGGTTATGCCTCTGGTCAATAACCTTTCAATATTATAATTCTAATTAATTATTAAATTTATTAGAATTTATTTGAGACTCAATAATATTGAAATCAATTATAATTTACAATTAAAAAACAATTAAAGTTTAACACATTTTAATAAATTTTGTCAAATGTTTTAAAAGTTAATAAAAATAACTTTTAAATATCAAAACTTATGATATTATTTATTGAATAAAATAAGTACTCAAAAATGATATGCAAATATCAGTAAATTTGTCTTCTGAAAATTTTCCAAGATTATTAGACTAATCTGATAACAAAATGACTTCATTGAGTGATAAAAGTTTTAGTTAAGTCTCTTTTCCAAACTTATTGTATAATTCAATACCTATTCTTAAGATAAAACTATCTTCTTATAAGAAATTGAACCGGATAATCAAAGTTCTAGACAAACATGATTAGGTTTAGCTCGTGGTAACAGAACAGGTTTCAATAAGTTTATCATAAGTTTATTTTTATATAAAAAGAAACCCTTTTAGAGAAAACTTTAGTATAAATCAAAAGTTAATAAAAAGTATTAAATTATTAATAATTTAACTAAAAATGAATTATATCTTCAGTTTATTTCTATTGTCTTTCATTGGACTCACTTTTGGTATAAAAATCAAAGAATTAATTCTTTAATTTCTTAATAAATTTATTCTGATTTATAGCCCAGACATGTAATGATGAGAACGAAGAATATAAAGGGTGTGGTACTGCCTGTCCCCGATCCTGTGCTCACCCGGAAAAGTTCAGAAATTGCATCGATGTTTGCAAAAGTGGCTGTTTTTGCAAAGAGCCGTTCATAAGGGATGAGTCAACCGGTAAATGTGTCCTCCAAGCAAAGTGTGTTCACACATGTTATGGTCTTAACGAGTATTACACCGATTGTGGAACTGCCTGTCCCACCACCTGTGCCAACATGAACAGAACTGGTATCATCTGTCCTGATAATTGTGTCCAGGGCTGTTTCTGTAACGCTGGTTATGTCCGAGATAATCAGAATAATTGTATTCTCAAAACGAAATGTCCTCACACCTATGAGGAAAAGACTTGTGCCGGTCCTAATGAAGTCTACCATAGCTGTGGAACCGCTTGTCCTCAAACCTGTGCTCATCCAGAAAAGAGAGGGTGTATTGAGATCTGCAAAGAGGGCTGTTTTTGTAAAGAGCCTTTCATTAGGGATGAGAGCACTGGTAAATGTGTGCTCACAAAAGACTGTCATCACAACTATGAGGAAGAGATGTGCGCTCAACCAAACGAAGTCTATCGTTTCTGTGGTACTGCCTGTCCCCGAACCTGTGCTCACCCGGAAAAGATCAGAAAATGTATCGATGTTTGTAAGAGTGGATGTTTTTGTGAAGAGCCGTTCATAAGGGATGAGAAGAGTGGAAAATGTGTCATCGAATCGAAGTGCACAGAATATTAAATGATATTTAAAATTAGCTTGATAAATTTTTATATATTTTTTTGTATTTATTAACCTTAATAAAAAACCTAGTTCATAAATCTATTAATAGCCCATGTACACAAATGACCTAGTACAAATTAGTATGAAAAGTTAATAATCTAGGCTTTAATGAAACGGAAATTTCCAACAAATGATCTGAAATAAAGACAAACAGATGTTGTGTTGAAATGAAACACAGATTTTGGTTCATTGATCTGATCTTTTAAATAATTTTTTATTATATATTTTATCTGGCTTAAAAAGCAAGTTTGTTGCAAGTTTATCACGAAAATTCACTGATCATTTACTCTTGGAATAAGGAATTGCTTAATAATATGTTATATTATTTATTCTTTGTATTGACTCTCATTTGTTTAACTTCTGGTAAATTCAATGTATTAATTGCACGATAATTGTGTAATTATAAATTTTTATTTCTGCCAAGGTGAAACACGCGATGAGAAAGCAAACAATATATGCGACGATCCGAATGAGGTGTACCAGACCTGTGGCTCTGCCTGTCCTCTCACATGCAATAACTGGCGAACCCCTCCTCAGATGTGTGTAATGATGTGTAAAATCGGCTGCTTTTGTAAAGAGCCATACGTTAGGTTAGAATCAAGTGGAAAGTGTGTGCTGACCAAGGACTGTTAACCAAGGATTGCTAACCAAGGACTGATACAATGGACCATGTTCTCTTTAACGATAAAATTTAACTAGATAATATATAATGCCTGATTAAATATTTTAGACAATTTTCTTTATTAGGGGTTATTTAATGCTTATTTACTCTTTATTTTTTACTCTTATTTATTCACTGGGTATAAACCAGGTGCATTTAAAAAAATAAAAAGCAAGTTTAAATAAAATGAGTTGTTTTCTCATTTATTCTTTAATATATCAGAAGAGAATTAAAGTATTAAAAATGAATTATTTTTTATTAAAATTATTTCTCTTTTCATTCATTGGACTCATATTTGGTATGAATTTAATTAAATTTTTATTAATTAATTATTTATTAATTATTTAACAAAAAATTAAATAAAAATTTAAAGCCAATAACTGCACCGACGAGAATGAAAAGTGGGAGAATTGTGGCCCTTCCTGTCCTTTGACGTGCAATAACTACAAGAATGACCAGATGTGTACCATGCAATGCAAATCACCAGGGTGCTATTGTAAAAAGCCTTATGTCAGGGCTGATTCGGGCAAATGTGTCCTCACAGAGAACTGTTAAAATGTTTATTTAATATATTAATTACTGGGTAATATTGTTTCTAGAACATTTAAACATATTACCTAGCTCAAATAAATGAGGCAGCACATACTTCGACCTCATTTATTAAATAAATTTGTTTCGAAAAAATTTGTTTTTAAATTCAATTAATAAATTATTATTAATTCAATTATCAATTAATATGTTTTTCCCAATTATTCTCTCTTTTCTGTGTCTGTCTTCCGCTCAGAATAAGGTGTGTCCCGTCTGTTCAAATAAGACAGATCTCTGTCGACTGGACTTTTGCAGTCAATTTCTTGTTAAAGAAGTTAATGAGAACTCGATTTCTGTAATGGTTTTACGGCATTACTCTGGAATACGTTTCAACACTTCCCTCACTATAAAAACCGAATGTTTTTCACCAAAAGTCTCATCAATTGTCTCAGTTTGCGGTGAAATGAGCTCAGGCTCAGCCTTTGTCTCTGGTTGTCATGAAATATCCAAAAAAGACATTCAAAAAGTTTCTAAATGTTCAGAAGATAATAGAAAGGCAGTCCGTCCCCCTAAAAAGCGACCCATCCCTCCCTCCTCTCCCATTACGTCTTCAAATTATATAATTTTCTCTCAACAATGCCTTCAAATAGCATTAGATTCGAGAGCTCTGACTAATTTCTTAGAGAAGACTACCGGTGCCGGACTATATGTGAGGTTATGTCCGCAATACTCTATTCTGTGCTTTCAAACCGAAGATGAGTTCCCCTCAAATTGTAGCCAAAGTGAAAAACTAAAGGATTTCTTGTTATTAGCACCTTGGCAACTACCTTTAGTCGATCAGCTAATCCCACCCACTCTTCCCTCCGAAACAAAAGTGGAGATGTCGTGTAACAAGACTTCGACCATAGATTTTGAGGACGGCTCAAGAATAGTGTCTAATACAGCATTAAAGACAGTGACCACTTCAGACGGCGCCCGATTTGAACTACCATTGAATGGTGACATTCGTATAGTACTGCCCGACACCACAAACAGTCTCTTCACTGGCGATACATTTGAGACCAGATTTGCAGATGGAAGTAGAGTTCGGGTCTCCACTGATGTTACAATAGAGACGGCACAGACTTCACTCAATTTTTCAACTGAAGGCCTATTAATTAAAATATTTTCTGACGCTTTGCTTATAATAACGAATGAATTCGGAATAATTATACAAACCAGGGATGGAAAGGAGGTGTTTGTGCCCGCGGACTCTGACGGCACAGGTATTAACAAAAGTTGTTATTTAACTTATATTTATTTCTCAAGAATTAACTTCTGGTTCGACTGAAATTCGTATCACTACTGGGCTAAAGTTGATGGTGTCGTCACCCGGACTACGTCTCGAACAGACACCTTTCCAGTTGACTTTACAAACTCGAATCGGGCAAAGGATTTCTGTGTGGCCCGACTCACAGGTTCAAGTGTGGGGACCATCCGGTTCTTCATTAAGATTTGATGACCAGAAAAAGCTATGGGTCGAGACTACGGACGGGTCGAAGGCATATCTCACAAGCGGTGATGTGAGCCTTATTTGGGATAAGAATCATGTCATGTCCTCCTTTCCCAACGGTAATGGTCTGGTCGTTACTAAAAGGGATTTGATATTGATTTCTGATTTGGGAGAAGTGTTTTGGAGTGACAATCATTCAACACAAAGAGTATTGGGTTCAGAGGGAGGGGTTTGTCTCGAAGAGTGTCAAATCAATAAAATAAACACAAAGTTTTAACCAAATCTTAAATAAAATATTTAAATAAATTTTAAGTCATTTTATAGTTTAGTATTTCTAATGAAACGACTCTTTTATATAATTTTATTATTCATTAAAATATAAATGAATTGAAATATAATTTTGAATTCAATTTATTTGAAAAAAGAGATCAAATCATAAATAAGTTTAGAGAAGAGGTGTTCGAAAGTAGAGTTCTATAGATGTTATTGTCCTCCCTGTCCACCCTGTCCTCCCTGTCCTCCCTGACCTCCAGCCTCTTCTTCTTGTTGTTGACGTCCAGACCGTCTGTTCTGTCTCTGACGACCCGATTGACGATACCTTCTTCGACGTCTTCGACCACTACGTCGTGAACTGACTCCTCCTTCAGATTCTTCGGCCTCAGAGGCTCTGCTTCTTCTTCTGCGTCGTCGACGTCTTCTACCACTTCTGGATCTACTTCTGGATCTCGACTGACGTCTTCTCGTCTCTAAGATATGACCACTCGATCGCATCTCTACTTCTGATGACGTCGTGTAGTCCTCTTCGAGTCTAACCAATCGATTGTCGATCGGATCCATTGATTACTAGAAAAGTGAAGACAATTTTGTGACTCTTATTAACACAAAATAATTTTGAAATGAATTTGAATTTGAATTTCACTCAAATATTAATAATTATTTTAATTAACGAACAAATGATTCAAATATTATTAACCATTAACGAGTTATAGCGAGACCATGATCAAGCTCATTGTTGAGCAATTGGCCAATGATAATTCAGTATTTTAAAAATTAATTTTAATTATTTAACTTAAATTTTATTTCAAATTCTTACTTTCGAAATGTTTTTATTAAATATTTATTATTTAATTTAATATTAATTTATTGATAAAATTAAATGGTGTGAACTGTACTTCGAATTCAAATTCGAAAATCCCTACAACAATGTGAACAAATAGTCCACAATTGTTAAGTTGATGATTATTAATGGTTAAATGAGTTTAAATTGTTATTATAGATAAAAATAAAGTAATCTAGCACATTTGTGATGCTCAAATAAACTTTATTATTCATAATTATAACAAAATATTATTTCTTATATTAATTTTGATTTATATTTCGATTATATTTTAACAATAAATTTATTGTGTGTTTGAAGTAATCCATGATTTGACAACAGCCGGGTCAGCATAAACTGTCGGTCTTACAGTGGTGTCAGGTGGGCAACCATTGGCACCCCATGAGACCACTCCTGCCAATTTACCGCCTGAGACCAACGGTCCTCCAGAGTCACCCTTATAAGTCACAAAATATGATTAGTTTCTATAATAAAAAGTACTATCATGGTAATTTAGACTTACATTGCAACCACTGGCGGCCTTATTCTGAGCGCAAATCATATTTTTGGTGATAGTGTTGACATCATTCCATTTGGGTCCGCAGTCAGCGACGGACAGGATATCGAATTCGGCGTATTGTAGTAAAGTGGGTAAACTACTGGTACTGCCCGATGTCTTTCCCCAACCGGTCAGCTGAGCCTTAGCTCCAGAGGCGGGAGTACTGTCACCGATATCGATGATCTTAACACTAGAGGAGGGGACGACTGCATCGGCGAGGGATAGAATACAGTAGTCCGCGTCTATTGTATTGGTATTCCAGTTGGGGTGTTTCAAGATCTTGGTAATTTTGTTAGTAGTGGCCAGTTTTGTTCGGTCAACCCCACCGTATTTCACTTTCAAACTCGATGTACTTCCCCTAGGTTGTTTTAATTAAAATTTAGAATTTCATCAAATATATTATCTAGTAAAAATGTCAAATATTAAGTGAAATTAATAAATGTACCCGTCACAACAATGAGCGGCAGTCAAGACAGTCCTAGTACCGATGAGAGAACCACCACAGATATGGCTGTCACCAAAGATACCAGACGATACCAAAGAAATCTGCCACGGAGTAACTCCGGCATTCACACCACCCACTACTCTCGGATTGACCTGTCCATGGACATTATCACCCATATAGGGTCCTACGGGAAGGTAGGCATTGGCTGAGGCCAAACACAACGCAAGGACTGCCGCAATTGTTTTCATCGTTGTCTCTCTCTATGGAAGGGGACTACAACTGGTGCTCTCAATTCGGTTCGACTCATCTTTTATACAAAAGTTATTCCGGGTTTTAGTCAATACTTTTGTCTCCAGTTTTGATAAAAATTCTCAATTATTGCATCAAAATATCATTTATTAGTTAATTGTCATAAAATGATAACATTTTTATATTAATTATAAACTCAACACAAAAGAAATAAATCTAAAGAATGAGCAAGACCTTTTTTTCATATAAATAGAATTTATATAGATTAGACATTTTGTTTGTAAACAATTATAAAAGAGTTAATTAAAATATTTTTGCCAATTTATCAAGTTACTATTTTCTAATATTTGTTTAAATTATTTATTTAATTGTTTAGCAAATAATTTTTCAGTCTAGCATGATGATTTTTCAATTATATTCACTAATATCTTAATTAATAAGATATATGTCCTGGATCTTTATCTTAATTATTTTATGGATGAAATTAAAGTAAAAATCATATCATCGACGACACCATCAAAAAGGTATTCAATATTTGATTGATTAAAGCAAAATAATAATTTAAAAGTGTCAAGTTCATATTTCATTAAAAATCAGTGCTTAAATTGATTGCTCTTTTATATAAATCATTGGAATTTTGAGTGAAATTCCCCTTAAAAAAAGTTGACTGATGAAAAAATAGGTCATTATCAGTGTAAGTTTATTTTATTATTAGGTCAGAGATAAGTTGAAACTAATTTTTAATTAACATCACTTAATAATTGAGCATGTTCATAATTTGCGATGAGCAATTTATTGTTTTAATTGCCCATGTGACTTTTATACCTTTTTTATTAAATGTTTCTTTTATAACTAAGTATATATGCTTTTTATCTTGATTAAAATTTGATAAGTAAGCACATCTTTATACGAAAATAATGTTTTGTTAAATATATTGAACTTAAAAATTAAAAATTATTAAAACACCTTGGTAAAACATTATATTAATATATACAAGTAAATAAAGAGCATTTATATATAGAGCATATAATATACAATTATATATTTAGTTAAGTATATTATATTTAATTATATTTACATTTATTTATTTATTTTAGTCTTTTTTTTGGTTTTTCCGCATTTTATCAACTTTTTATCTTTAATGCAGCGAAAGGAATATGTGGGCTATACTACCCTTTTGGCCATCACTGGAAATGATGTTATTATTGATTTAATGTTAATAATTAAAGTTTAAAACATTAAAAATCGCGTTTTAATATCAACTTATCTGTTCATTGAAATGAATTTTATTTTTTAAAGAATTTTATGTTAAAATTGTTTTTTAAGTAATCATAGATAGAGTAAACATTTTACACTCAACACGATTAGCTTTATGAGCAAGGTTACATAACTTAATTTTTAAACATTAATATCTATTTAATCACTGATAAATTAGTACAAATTAATACAAAAAGTTTAAATCATTACTAATTATTGATGGTATAAAAAAATAACTTTTCAATGAAATACTAAATATTAAAATTTATTATCAATTAATTACAGTTTATAATCGATTTTATAATAACTTATTTTAAATTATTTTTTTTAAGTAAACCAATTAAATAAATTAAAATAATAT
The DNA here is from genome assembly GCA_034695785.1 of Galumna obvia. Taxonomy (NCBI): domain Eukaryota; kingdom Metazoa; phylum Arthropoda; class Arachnida; order Sarcoptiformes; family Galumnidae; genus Galumna; species Galumna obvia. Next base: position 15,509 of record JAQFZM010000419.1, read on the forward strand.
AATTTATAAAAACTTATTTATACAGATTTAATACTAATGATCTAATAAGATAAGTGACATTGTAAGTAAGGAACTTTATATAAAATTATAAACTATATACTTTTTTTATTGTTTAGTATTGTATTAAGTATTGTAAGAAATAGACTTTTTTGAATATTTGTAATAAAAATAAATGATTATAAGTCCCGTTAATAAGAGAACACCTGATATGACATATAAGACGATTGGAACGACTTTCAAAATTAACTTAAGTTTAGAGGACATGTCGTCATCGATCTCAACACCGATATTCAGCCAAAGCGCAGGGAATACTATTTTATCGAATGGAAAGTCACTCAATTGTTCAAACAAAGGGTTTCTCTCAATCAATATATTGATCTGCATTCTTGCGTTGGCCCTCATCGGTATGGCCAGAGTGGGTTCAATATCGAAATAGAATCTGTGCTTATCTTCACTTGGGTTTAATCCAGTCACATTATTTTTATATTCCTCATTAGCGTATAAAAAATGAGGTAAACTTAAGAAAATGGGAGCTCCAAGTGCTCCTGGTGATACATCCGCTACACCATTAGGAGGACACTGTCCACCACTACAGAAACATCTGTTCTCTTCAATATCATAGTTGAGAAAGTGTTCGTCAGCCATATATCTTTTACAACTTATACCATTTACCTAGATCATATTTAAAATGTTTAAATATTAATTAAATATAGTAAATAAATTAGGGATGGCCAAAGGGATCTTTCCCAATACCAGGAGAATAAAATACCCTAGGAATTAATAACTTTTGATAACTTAACATTAGCGTCTAATGACAATCCCTAGGTCAATCGAGGTATTAGGGTCTAGGGTGTATTTTAACCGACAGCTTTGGCTACCCATAATTTTAACCATGATAAATTACCTCAACTTCTCGTTTATAATCCATTCTAAAAGAGCGTCCGATATCACCGATGAACATATAGATCGGGTCATTATTATCTTTCAACAAATATGGCGGACGAAGATCTCCGGCAGAACTGTAGTCAAAGCGGTCACATTTACTTCCACTTTTATAGAAACCAAGGTGATCTTGATAATCCCATTCGGCCAAATAACCTAGTTTATTAATATCCTTTTCGCCGGTGTATACATTGTAATGTTTATCAGATCCGGGCGTATCATTCCTTCCAGCAAAATATGCGAACTCTTTGAAAGGTAAACTTGGAAAAATGGGAAAATTCGCCATTTCTGTAAAAAATAGCAAGATAATGTATTTAATATTTAGTCATTGACCTAAGTAATGTTAAATTTAGGATTTATTATAAATTATTAAATTCTATAGCAATAATTAATTTATCAAGATAATTTCATATTTAATAAATAAATAAAAATATTAGCTAGCTTATTTTATGAATTTACTTAACCATCTAAGATCTTATCGTAATATCCTTCGAACAAAAGCTCGTGGACAGTGTGTTGAAGAAACTTATTGCAATTGACCCCGAATTTAGTGGTATTACATGCTGCATCCAGGGTGAAATAAAATATTTCCTCATTGTTGTTCTTATTCTTTATAACTTCATTGGCCATAAAAATGACCATGTTCAAATGAGTTATCTTATCATCAATGTTCACATTACCAGACTTTTCAGGTGAGAATTGAAAGATTCTTCGCTGAACATAACTAACGGTTCCATTATTGTGAAATGTGATGTTTTCTTTTTCCTGTTGCATCTTGTACGCATATGGGCCTATCTCCTCGAAATGTGGTTTCTCTCCATTCAAGATTTCATCAGGGTTAGTTATGTTAAACAAATACACGGAATAATATATAGGAATTGGAATACTCTTCCAAAAGTCATATATAACTGAGTCGGGCGATAATACAAGCTTTGCCTTCACTATAGCCTTGATCATTGTGCTTGATAAACTAAATAATAGAATGCCAACTAATGCTAGTATACATCCCGACACTAGAGTTAACTTTTTATGATTTCTCATAAAATTTAAGCACATTTTTGAATATAAAAATTAATTTTTTTATTAAAAAAAATTCTTCAAACTTTTTTTTTATGTGAACAAGGTTTAATGTTATATAATAGTTATATAAAGTAAATAATAAGTATCTTTAAGTAAAAAATTAGGTAGTTACTAAAAGAGTTTATAACTTATCACGATTCAATTACATTTAAACTTAACTGTATTTTAAATAAATTTGAGATTAAATACACTTCTGTTTTAGAGATTAGTATTAGAATCCGTTTTTATAAGAGTTTCTCATAATAATGACCAAGATCTTCTGATTACCTTTGGTAAAAATAATTTAATCTATACCTAAAAGAAAAATTATCTTGGTTTTATTAGGTAAGGTTATATTTTGAAAAATAAATTAATAAATTTTAATTTGATATTATTAAGAAAGACATTATCACATAAAGTTACCTTGGATATATAGCTATTGTTTGAACATTGCTCAAGTACCCATGCATTCATTTAAAAGTAATCAGGTGATATTTATATATTATCAGTGATTTAATTTTAACTAATCACCATTTTGCGTTCAAAGTTACATTCTAGACTTTACTATCACACAATAGTACCTTGGCATTATCTCATTTCGTCTAAAACTAAGTCTTCGGTAAATAAGTATAACATAAAAGTTGTGATTAAATTGAAAAACAAATGAAATTTTAAATAAATTTAATAGAAATTAATACTAATTATTACTAATAATTAACAAAAACTACGAATTTTTAAAATTCTTATTTATTGAGAAAAAATTATTTCTATTAATATTTGTAAAAATTTTAGTCAAACCGTGATATTCTCTGTACCAAGCTGAATATCATGATATCTGTAATTTATTAATAGTAAACTTTCTACTTTATCGACTTTATCCTATTTAATACATAAGGTGACCAGCGGTACTTGGTAATCAAGTATTGTACTTTATTTGGTCAAACTTTAAAAAGAGTTTCATATGTAAGTAATAAAGGATATGAAAGAGTACTGTATTTTGTAAAATGAAAAATTGATTTTATTTGAAACACATTTCTTGAAATTTAAACATTAAAGAATTGTAAATAATATAATGAGTACTAAAAGTGTATCTCTTAAAATACATGTTTGAGTTGAGTTTGAGTTTGAGTCAAGATTTGTAGTAAGGTTGCTCTTAATTGATCTACATTATAATTTGATTTGACCTATGTTTAGCAGTAAATAATTTATGTACTTGATAAAGACTTGATTTGATGTTGATTTGATTACTTACTAAAGTGTTGGTCACTCTATTAATAATAGAGAAGAGTAAGGGTTATTTGCGAAATAGATGAAAGTCTGTTTATTGATTTATATCAGTTGCTCTAAATGTCAAGGTCAAAAAAGATAGTTTCATTTCATTTTTGTTGTCAAAGACTATAGAAATATAAAAATTAACTCTAATTTAAACAAGCAACTTAATTTATATTGTATAAGGAGATAAAATTTTTAATATTAATATTGAAAAATCATCTCAATTTCCCCAATATATTTTAGTTAATTACCATGGTCATTTGACATATCTATTTCGATAATATAAATATTTCATTGTAAACTAATCTTGATAACATTTTCTGATAAATTCCAGACAATTATGAAATAATAAAAATTGAATGAATAAAAAACAAAATTATATTTAATAAAAATGTATGTAAATTATATAATATTGACTGAAAAATAACCTTGCTATGATTTTATAATTCCTAACTTGAATAAGTAGTCACTCAATTAAAAGTCCTTCAATTTATAAACGAATTTTTTTTAATAGTTTAATGAGCTTGATTAAATATTCATTCCTTGTTCCGCATTTTAGAATTATTTTTTTGATAAAAATCATTTAAAATATTTAACTGGTTCATTTGAATAAAATTTATTAATTTGGTAATTTAAATATATTATTAATTTGAAATTATATCAGGTTCATTTACTTTTTTGCAAGAATAAAATCAATGAATGAAATATGAATTAACACGTTTAGTGTTTATCTATTAGAGTATCCTTATATAAGAATCAAGTAATGTATCAAGGTGAAAAGTTCATTTCAAGCAAATTAATCAAATGTTTAGAAATTTTCCCACTCTTTAAGTCTATGAACTTTTTCGACAAAAATTTTTAAAATCTCTTTATCTTTACTATATAATAACCTTGAACAATTTAATGAACTTGCTTAATTTATTTGGAAAGTACTATCACGTAATCGATTAATCTTAGATCGATTAATTGATAAGCAAGGTAATCGCGTAAATTTATAAATAGGAGACATTCAATTACATATGTAATCTATTTAATAAAATATACTCCAATTTATTAATAAGGGGTGGCCAAGGTTACCATGTTCAATTTGTTATATTTACAATGATAAATTTATTAAATATTCAAATAAATTGTTTACATCTTTTCTTGCATTTTATATTTATTACATAAATATTATATAAACTTATATTAATTAATATCATCTTGGGCATTTAACTATATTCACTTTTTATGCAGTGCTTGACAGCCATGGATTCAATGTTAGAGCAGAAGTTATACCACTTTTACTTTGAATTTAAGAAGGATTTATGCAATGATTACTTATAATTATATCATTTCAAAGGGAGGACACAAAGGACAGGTAGGAGACGACACTTTTCTTGGGGGACAGACATTGAGGCATAGGATTGAACTCAATTTTTTTGACCAAAAGTTATATTTATTTAAAAGATATTTATTAAAACTTTTCATTTTCTTTTTATTCTCTACCACTCAGTATATAATATATTTGAAGAGAGGATATCCATTACTTTTTATTCTGTGCAATCGTTTGCATTCTGTGCACAAGTTTGGGTCAAAACACTCTTTTTTTCTTTAATAAAAAAATGCGTGAATTTAAGTATATTTTTGTGATCAATGCTTTCATTTTAATTGTGTTCATCCAAACCATTATAACTCTCAATACTAATGATGAGACCAGTGCTGACCAACAGTCCAACCCGTCCTCACTCACTCATAGCCGCCACAAAAGGGATTTCAAAGGGGTTTGTGTTAATCCTTTTATTCATTATTTTAAATATATTCTATTGCTTTAAATATTTCATAAATTCAAATATAATCAATAAATTTATTTTGTTATTTTATTACTAGTTAGGACCTAGTTAGGTTGCTTTTAAAAAATATTAAATATTTAATATCAATTATCAAATTAAAATTAAATTTCTACATGCTAATTCAATATAATTGATATACTTACCCTTTTATTATTTAAACAATAGTTATGGGGAATGTTAGGCGGCACAGAACCAACACCATCTAATGATAGTATGACCACCACTACCACTACCACTCCTACTACCACTCCTACTACTACTACTATGGCAACAACAGTGACTACTGAAGATGACTCACATAAGGAAGAAGAGGACGAAGAAGAAGAAGAAGAAGAGGAAGAAACTGATGATAATGAAGAGGAAGACGAAGAGGAAGGAGAAGATGAAGACACAGAATTTGATACCTGTTCTCCTCTGGAAGTTATAAAGAACTTGAATTATTCAGATTTCTTGCCGAATGACTTCGAGGAATTACAAAATGAACCAATGATCAAGATTGTACCAAGGTTTGATGATACCTGGGGTAGATTTCAAAGAGGCTTTAAATGGGAGCACAAACTTTACGCTAATAAAGACATTAAAGAGATATTCAATTATTTGGTTGGAGTGGCCTATGAATTGACCTATGATTTCAAACTAGAAACGGAATGTGCCGCAGCTTTAGGACACCTCTTCAAAGGTATTCTGGGGGAACAGATCTGGGCCTTCAAATGTAAGGAATACCATTTTTCTTGCATTCGTTGTTGTCTTTGTTGAGACACTATTAAAGTCTTTGAAGTAATCTTTTCATTTGACTATTGCTTTGTGCAGTTTTGGATGCCCAGGCACATCCTATGGTGACTGGCTTCTGGGGAGGGGTTATATCATCTTTTGGAGAATATGACCAGTGCCTCGACATAAGAAGCTCAGATCCGGACCCAGATAAAATTATAAATGGCCAGTACTGTATGCTTAAGTTATTGATGCCATACCCGTTGGTTGAGTCTTATGACCCAACCTTTGAAGACAACGTATTTGGTGCTAAAGTGAAGAACTTCACCAAAAAGTACGGTTTTGGACGATATTCAGAGATTAATCCAATACTGAAAATCGTTGAATACCTTAATATGAGAAAAGGAAAGTTTCTGGAGTTTGGAATTTGTATTCCAGACAAATGTCAGCCCAAAGATATCGAGAAAGAGTTCAACAGAAGTAAGACTTTTATTACTAAACCATTGAATCTTAAATAATATTCAACTCATTATTTAATTAATATTAGTTAACGTTTAGTATATTTTTTCGAAATTAATATAATTTAATTAACAGTAAATTAAGATCAATGTATTAATTAATAGTTAATTTGACCAAGGATTTTAAAATGAAATATTTTTAAAGAGTGTATTTGGAGCATATTTTTTGTTGATCATGATAATTTAAAGAAAATCGTATTAGAATTAGAAAGTTATGAATAATTTATAAATTTATCTTTAATTGACTTATTTTCAGTAATTTATCCGATTTTTCGAATTCCTATTGAAATAAACGACACCACATGTCGAGTGAAGGATGAGAAAGTTCACCTAGATCATTTTCAAAAGTTTTCTGTGTAAGTTCATTTTAAAATATTAGTAAATTCTATTAGAATTAATGATTTTATCAAATATTCAGCACTTTTTTCGCGTTCACAACAGTAATGGTAGTGTTGAGCACAGCATATGAGTTATATAACAAGTTTTTTAAACAAATCACTGAAAACGATAACAAAAATAGTGAACAAAAACTGAATCCAATTTTGGTCTCATTTTCAATGATAGCCAACACTAATAAACTGTTGACTGAAAGGAACGGCTTTTCATCAGTTAATACCATAAAACTATTGGTGTGCATATGGTTTGTGTCGGCGCACACCTACTTCTTTACCGCTCATTCATTTGTCTTAAAGAGATTTAATAATTCAGTTCCGTTGGAATTATTTTACGAAAACCGCTATTTCTTTGTTAGGGCTAAACAATTGGGTGTCGACACTCTTATGGTTGCCTCGTATGTAACCCCAGCCCAGGGATAGTCAGGTTTTCATACATTTTGAAATATATAAAAGTAAATTACTTTTAAATCAAAACCTGACTCTTCCTAAAAGACTCTTTTATTGTTCATTATATTAACAAGATTATTTTCTATTTTAGAGGTCTATTAATATGTCATAAATTGATAGGCATCTTGGAAAAATCAAGTGGAAAATTCAGCTATGTCAACTATATTATCAATAGATGGTTGAAACTATCAATACCAATGTTTGCAGCCATTTTGCTCTATTACCTTTTCCCATTAATTGGAAGTGGGCCAATTTGGAACGATTGTGATGGTTACTTTCAACCTGGTTGCAAGGACTGGTCCATTATCTTGTCAAATTTTCTATATTATTCGAACTTTAATATCTTGCAAGGCAAATATTTCTTTGGAATTGTAAGTTAAAAATACATTCCTTTAAAACTTAAAATTACCATGATCAATATTCTTAGTGCGTCCATATGACATGGTTCATAGCCTCTAACTTCCAGCTCTGTTTATTAGCGCCGGCACTCGTCATAACCCTTTATAGATACCCTAAGTTTGGAATAACTCTTAATATTCTTCTCATTTTGTCTGCGATTCTATTAATTATGAGTCCTTTCATTCTCTTCCAAATCAATACTTATTACGAGTTGACTCGTTTGCCATCATTTAAAGCGCTCACATTTTCAATATTCGCTTATCATATGAATACCTTGCAATATGTTTGTTCCTTTGCTATTGGAATATTTGCAGGTTATGCCATCAAAAATAAGAGTGAAATAAATATTCCAGGCATAAATCAGAATAGGTTATACCAATTCTTTAATATAATAGCACTGAATATTCTTCCGGTGATGTTTGCCTGGAATAATTCACTTAACATTTACAACGACTCTCCCTCTGAATATAATGCTGTCCTATTTTTTGGTCTTGGTAAATTCTTTTGGTCAGCTTCTATTGCTTGGATAATGTATACGTGTTCAATTGGAAAACAAGGTAATTTATCCATTAACTCAGATTATAACTAATAAATTAGAAATTATTAGATGATCTTGCTACATTATATTAACTAATATTTTTTTTAAAGAAACATTGACTAAGATACTCTCGATTGATGTTATCCAGCCATTGACCAAACTAAGCTATTTAATGTACCTTGTTCATATGCCAGTCATATTTTACAGAATATATTCTGTTCGACAAACTTATATAATGACTGATTGGTTAACAGTAAGTGTTGTATAAGAGCTCTGATATTAAAATTTATTATTTATTTCTAATGAAAAGTTGCAAAACATTTACATCGATTTAAACGTAACTATCGTTTTGTCTTATATTCTCTATATTTTGGTTGTGAAGCCTTTTGAGAATATAATCCGACACATATTTGAAGAAAAGAGTCGTTCCACTGAAGCACAGAATGAGAACTTGAGCCAAATATTTGCATCCAATGGACGGAATAACATAACAATCACTGGAAATGTGTTTTCCAGATATAATGACGTCGAGAAATATAACGAATCAAATAATAATTTAGATTCTCATCTCTAAACAAATACTTCAATATCTTTGCTAGTTAATTGTATCTATATCATTTAAACTATAATTTATTGTATTTTTATCAAGTTTATTTTAGCAAACCATATATACATATTTTTTATATCATATTTACGTTTTTTTATTTTGGTTTAATTTTTTTTCTAGAATTTCAATAGTATTTTATAGAGATAAACATGCTAGAATATTATCATAAATTTAAACATGGTTAGAAACAAAATTTTGTTTTAAAATAAAAGATTTATACCAGAATTGTCTTCTTGTGTTTGAGGCCAACACTTTGCGATGAAATAATACCCGAAACCATTTGAAATACCCGAAAGAATTTTGACATAACTTCAAGTTTTTCAAATAATTTCGAAAATTATTTCTAAATATTGGCTCAAATTTTTGTTTTAAAATAAAAATCTGTTGAAAATAACCGACAAATGATATCATTCTCTCAAAATTCAAATTCAAGGCATTGACTTCAAACAAAAAGTTTTTCATTAGATTTTATAACATTTTATTATTTATAAATTATAACAAATTTATAGAAAACAAATAATATTACGAATTGTATCCATAAAACTCTTAATGTGACCATTGATTCCCATTAGAAGTTTTTTCATTTTTCACAACTGATTAAAGAGAAAGACATAAAGTGATGTAATCATTGCTAAAGTTTGTTCACTAAACCAATTGATATCTTCTTTTTCTTTGATAAACACCATATCTTTACACTTAAGTACAGTTTAGAAGTTTTGAAGTCAATTATATTATTTATTATTTTTATTTATAAAAACACTATTCCTTTGCGTGACTTTTATTAGAATAAGTGCTCAGAATTATGAAAAATCAGGAAATCATATGACTCGTCGAAACTTATATATAAGCCCAGAGTTTTAATCGATTTATTGACTCATTTTGTATCTAAACTCTGGAATATTAATCAATAATAAGGATATTTTTACAAAACCTTAATTATAAAAAGAATAATTTAAAATTTAAGTGAAGCAAATTTTATCAAGAATAAATTGAGGATATTGATATGAACCTAGCTTAATTAACTTTAGTAATTTGTCTAATAGATCTCAAATGAACTAGTTAAAATTGATATAGAATTTATTAATTTAAATAAATATTTTAATTATTAACGTATAAATAGATTAAAATAATGATATGTTTTTCCTAAAGTAAATATATTATCTAGTAAATTTAATTTACTGTTTGCTTAACTTTTCAACAAAAGTAATTTCAGCCATAAATTTGAAAAACAAATATTTTTAAAATGCTTTTGTGTTTAAGTAAAGTATTGAAAACATTTATTTTTCTAACATTTATTTATCTAAAGTTTATTTTCTAAACACTATTTTTAACTCATTTTCAACTGAAAGATAAGTCTTTTCTGACACAACATTTAAGTGATTCAAACGAAAGTCTGGTCTATGAAAAGGTTTATATTTAATTGAAATATAAACCAGGTAATCATCTTTCAAATATTAAATAAAGTGCAAATTCTGAGCAAGATGAGCTCTCTAAATTCAACTTATCCGTATGAGGATGATCCAGAAAAATTGAAAGAACTGATGAACAAATTGGAGCAATACATCAGAAACAGAGCACTGGATCTGAACACTACTATAATATTAATTATAATGAGTGCAATAATCCTTTCTGTGGCCACAATCGGTAATGTCCTCATTTGTGTTATGGTGACCCGAAACAGGAAGATGTGGACATCAACAAACTTGTTCATTTTAAATTTGGCTCTGAATCATCTGTTGCTCTGCTTTTTTGCGTTTCCCTTTTCAATGGTTGAGTTAATGGTAAAGTTTTGGCCTTTCGGTACAACCACTTGCAAAATGGTTGCCGCGATGGAAACCACATCTATATATGTGTCGGCGATAACTATAACTGCAATAGCGTTAGACAGGAATGGAATGCTTTCCTCTGGAGATAATATATTGATTTCAGTACTGATTTTGATTTTCATTTGGATCATGGCTACACTCTTGGCTCTACCACTTTTCCTCTACAGAACAGTTGAGACAAAGGAATTAAATTTACCTTGGAGCAAATCAGTAAACTATTGTGTAGAACGATGGCCTATAGTTAATGGAAGGGGTTATTATTCAATAACATCAATGGTATTACAGTATTGTCTGCCCATAAGTATTGTCGCTTTTGTATATATTAGATATAAGTCAAAATGGCGGACAACTCGTCACACCTCCAGTACTCAAATGCCAAAAATCAAGAACAGACTTCGGAGGCGAACCCGCAAAACATATTTACTCCTAATATTGATTGCTCTCATATTTTGGATATCTTGGTTACCATACAGTTTATTGAATATTATTTCTGACTTTCAATTTCCGTTTGACACAGACTTCACTTTTCGAATAGTGTTGGCCATAAGCTATATGTCAGGTATGGCCAGTGCCTGTTCTAACCCTCTTCTCTTGATTCGATATAACTATAATTTCCGAAAAGAGTTCAAAGATTTCTACACTTATTTCACAAAATGTTTTCGAAACAATACTAACACTGACTCCAGAAACGATGCTATCGAAGAGGAACAGCACGAGCTTCGGGTTGAGCCCAATGTAGTGTTCGAGCCTCCAGTAACCAACAATCCCTTAGAATTGAGATAAGATACATTCTTCCTGTTTTTAATATTTTATTTTAACTTTGATCAAGTACAATCCCTTAATATTAAATTGTTATTTAGATATTATAATTAGCAAGCTAAGACAATCTATGTTAAAATAAACTTATTTATAAAAATTTAAATGGATATTTAATCAAGTATATTTATATTAGTAAATTATAATGATGACAAATAAAATATTAATATTAAATAAACTTTTATAATTAAATTATTTATAAAGACCTTGCTATTATGTCATCCTTATTTTTTTCTCTTTATTATAACCTTGGCTATTTTTATTAATAAACATCTTTGTGTCTATAATATATTTGACCAAGTTAAGAATTGGTAGTTCAAAAAGAATATGATTTAACAATGCAAAGATCAAGGTCAAAACATAGACGCCAGCCGCTGTAAATAACTAGAATAAAAAAAATATTATTTTGGTTAAATGATGACCAAGATCAATTTTACCATATCATAATGAGTAGAAAATAACAGATGTTTTATACGAAAAAAATTGAACCAGAGTATTATCATATGAGACATGTAAATCGAAAATGTGAGCCGAGATGTTATTTTAAATATGTTTGACGATAGAATCGAATTAACAATACCTAATAAATGTATCAAGGTAATAAGATTAATTATAATAAACCAAGCACAAATATTACCAGCTTTATTTTGTGCACAATTGAGTGTAATCCAGGCCATACTAAGAGACCAAATGAGTCGATGTGTTCCAAAGTAAAGGGCGGCCCCTATTCGGGGATATTCCCATTCGAGACTCGTCCAGATATAAGTAATAAATACTACAAACAATGATCCGACACAACTCACACTCCATAATATATAACGATATATTTGAGGGACATAAAACTTGGTCTTTTTCAACAATAAGCAAGCTAGTAGAGCACCAAGGAAAAATGAAGTAATGTGGTTGTAAGGCTGAAAGTGTAATAAACTTGCATGAAGTGCCATATTCCTGATCAAGGTAATTTGAAAATAATTTTAAATTAATTTTTAAAGATTATTTAAAACTTACTCAATATCAGCTTGGTATAATATTGTAGGAGGCAAATTGTAATAAAATCCTACCATGGTAGGAATTACTACACCAAGAATTACCATAAATAGAGAAGCCATAATTCCTTTATTGATATTTGAACTTGTTAACTTTATAATAAAGAATGCAATGATGTAGTATTGAAAATCAGCGCTGATATACCAAGTATGAATCATACACTTATCAGGATAAATTTGTTAGCCTTAATATAAGAATTGTTGCACTAATAAAAATTGTACCTGTTCCTCAACTGGGTACCAGTTACTTATAAATAGTAAATTTCTCCACCAAAATTTATAACATGGGTCAGTTATAAATCGAATATAATTCTCGTGGAATAATGGCCCGGAGCCTAAAAGAGGCCATAAAAGGTTCATTGATATAATTGCGATGAGTAATGGAATAAATCTAGCAAGATTATTATGATAAAATTATATTATTCAATAAATTATTTATCTTGGTTATTACCTGATCCATCTTAAGAATATGAATGATATAAAGCTGAATGATTGTCCATGCTCATTAATTTTAATCACAGTTAAGTAAATAACCAAAAGGCCAGATATGAAGAAAAACGTGTCAACGGCTAACAAACCATTGAATACAAATTGTGTGAACAACTGTTTCGGTAAATTAATTGTGTCCACCAAATTTGCAACTGTAATGTTAAACAATATATTCATTAAATTTTATATTAATCTAATGGCTATTCATTGTTTAAACTTGATAATTTAATAACTATATTTTGAAATTAATTTATTTTAGAACTGTAACTTTAGCAAGTTCATTTAAAAAGTTTAATTTATTGATTAAAAAGTTTGGGAAGAAAATTGATTTAATTATTAAATATTTACTCTTTTCTATGGGATTTAAATCTTGGTCTTATTATTTGTTAGCTTGCTCATACTTACAATAGAAATTAGCAGTGGGTATATCTTTATTGAAGAATATGGCGCCAGAAATATAAGTGTGTCCAGTAATGATCCACATCATTGAGAGGACTTTAATTCCATCTATAAATTTGAGATTATAGTAATGACTCTTATGACTGACCGGAGAGGAAGTGTCGAATAATTTCCTTATGTTTTCTTTTAATGAAAAACATTCAATAATTTGAGTGAAATAATTGCGATATTTGTGTGAATTCGAGACAAAAATCTCGTTTAAAATAGTGGCCAAAACAGAGATCACAACGAATGACAAGACTATCACCAGAGCTATAGTTTGTCCAAAGTTTAGTTCAAGACTTGAGTCAACTTTTACGGCACAGTTTTCCACTTCAATTTGCAAATGAAATGGTCCTAGGACTAAATATGATCTTGGTTATTATTTTATTGTTTTAATGTTGAAAATTAATTTAGCAAAAAATATCTAGGTAATTGAAAAGAAGTGATTACTTACATTGTTCTAAAATATTTACAAGATCAATTTGTGTACAAGATGAAGGAACGCAAATACCATTAGTGATAGAGAAGTAATAAAAATTATATAAATTCTTAACAAGGTCTTTGTCGATCCATGTATTTTGGAGTACAGTTCCATTTAAATTAATGAGTTTGTCTTTAAAAGTGATGACCTTGCTCTTTTTAGGTAATTCAGACTTGATTTTCATGAGACAGTACTTTCCTCTAATTTCTGTTTCATTGTCCTTAACACTGAGACACTGGTCATAATCTCCCAGTGAAGTGAGTGTCCCACTCAACATACCAGAGGGCAAATGACCATTTGAATCTAGCACTAAATTGTTCCATGTTCATTTTTTAAAAATAATAGATATTAGATATCATTAAATATAATTGAAATAAAAGATATTCCATAATCTAAAGTGTTTGAAACTAGCAAAATAACTAAACTCACATTGGAATACCCAGTGCTGGTTAGTGTTAAGGCCGTCATAAACTCTTGTCAAATCTCTGAAACACTGAAAACTAATGTTTGCGGTTAATATCTTGTCGACTATGAATGGTGTCAAGTGTTTCATAACCCGATTACTTATTCGACCCATTTTTATGAAAGACTCGACAAACTTTTCATCCGGACTCAAATTCTGACCATAACTTGAGTTAGCCCTGAGCTCATTCCATATCAATGTCATCAAAGGTATCTCTTCTTCTTCAATAAGATTATAATCCATTGATTCGCTGCCATTCAAAGTATTGAAGTCAATAAGTGGGCCCTCCTTTTTATCTAAAGGTGTGTCACTGATATTTGCAGGGTAATAATTATCATTATGATCGGTGCTATAAATTAAGACTTCATCGATAGAACTGGAATTTTGTGGGACCAGAGTTGAAATATCAGTATTCAATTCAATAGAATAAGTGAAGAATTGGTGGGAATTTTCCATATCTACTGTTGAGCCCAACTCTTCTTCAAAGTTGTTTTCAGTGAAATTCTCTGTTTTTGAGCCCTCATTCGTCTTATTTATTGACATTTCATTTAATAATAAATTATTAAAAACTGTAACATTTGAAACATTTTCACTAATAATAACATTTTCTTTCAAATAATTCTTATTGAGTGATATAATTGAGTCAACTTTTTCAATTGACTTATTTGAACTTGGTGACAATCCTTTAAATGTAAAATTGGTTGAAAAGATTCCACTGAAAAACTTAATAGTTATTAACGTAAATAAGATCATCCGAATAAAAGCCATAACTTTATGAGAATTTCACAGGAAATTCATATTGTAACGATTGGGTACTCTCAGCCCAACCGAAACCGACACAATGTGTGCTATAGGGGAATAGAACTTAAAATAATTAGAAATAAATTAAATTAAAATTAAACAAAATAAGAATAATTAGAATTTAAAACAATTAAACTTAATTAATTGTTGACCGGACAGTAGCGTAAGCTCCGAAAGGGCTTAATACTCTTATAGACAGTAAGGCAGACCTACGGCTGCGAGCGGTTCAGCCGTAGGCCTCCCTGAAAGAATGTACACGACTTACGGTTAAATATAAAAAATGAGTTTATTCGAGACCCGATAATGAATACAAAATTAAATGAAAACAGCTTTAGAATTCAGACACAAGAACGACAAAATTCTCTAAAACATAAGTATTTAAACTTCAGATTAACATTAGCTTAATTAAGAGTCCCCTGATTTGTAGAAACGGTTTAAAGAGATTACGTTAATTGGTTAACTGTGTTTCTTTAGGTCCGTCCCTCAACACGTTTACAGTAATCGTCAACTCTGAGATAATCATTTTCTCACAGAAATAATTATCTCAAATCAGATAAGGAATTCTCAAATTATAAATTTATTCCCATTGAAACTCAAATAAACCCTATATGGCGGCACTTGACGCACACACACTAGGCTTAGGGCTCATACATTCTGATGACAAGATGGATTCCTGACCACAAGTCATGAGAGGAATCCATTTTGTTTTAAAAGGTGGCTTTACCTTTGAGGGCGGGTACTTTGAAGAGTTTAATATTACCTGTTGATAAGTATAATCAGGTCAGGAGAGTGTATGGGATACATGAGGTCACGCCTCTATTGTTCAAGTTATTTGAGGCATGTATAGGTAACATAGGTATGAGAGACCTCATTCTAAAGGATTAAGGCCAAGAGTGGCTATACTGGATGACTTAGGCTTACGGATAGGTGTTCGAGTGGTTTGAGGTCAATGGAAACCTCGATTAATGAATTTGTCTTACAGGAACCCCTAGGATTGGTTTGAGATCAATAATGGCTAATATTAGGTGATTCAGGCAAAGGAAAGGTATTCAAGTTATTTGCGACCGATGATAAATACAAAGGGGTGGCTTTAGCATTAGGTCTCACATATGAGTGAGCTGAGACCAAAGATGACTACACTGGATGACTTAGGCTTATGGGGGGGTACTCGAGTGATTTAAGATCGGTGATGGCCTAATCAGGTCAATTTAAGTTTCGAGTAAGCTTACGAGTGGTTTGAGGCCAATGATGGTCTATTCAGGTTAACCTAGGTTTCGTGTGCACATATGAATGGTTAGAGATCAATGATGGCTAATTTAAGTGGATTTAGGTTTCGGGTACACATACGAGTGGTTTAAGACCAATAATGCCTTATTCAGATAAATTTGAGTTTCGGTTGCACACTCGAGTAGTTTAAGACCAATGATGGCCTAAATGATTGGATTAGGTCTACGAGACTACATTCGGGTGAATTGAGGTCACTGATGACATACATGAGTGACTCAGGCCGTGGGTCACTCATTTGAGTGGTATAAGACTAATGACAACTATATGGAGGTGATCATTCAGACTTATAACAAGTCTAATGTTTCTGATTAATTATGTTAGTTAACCCCGAGGACAAGTCTGAGGACTTTAATGTGTCAACAGTTATGTTAGGTGGTACACATTCTATTATGGGATCAAATTTAAGCGAACGCTTTCCTTAGTTTCAATTTAACACATATAATGGGTTTCTCTCTCATAAATGGTTTTTAAGCACATATGAGTGCTTTGAGACTACTAAAGTCTATGCAAAGATAGCTGTAATCAATGGCAGTAGTGTTTAGGCTAATTGATAAATTTTGTTTACAATTAATTCCGAGGACTCGTTTAGTGGTTGCAATGCCTTTCATTACTAAAGAGCGGCACATGTATTTGCTATAGGGTCAGAATTACACACTTTGCTTAGCTTTAATTGACGGCATAAACTGAGCGCATATGAGGGCTTGTAATGAGACAAAGGTTCAACAAAAGTGTTGAAAATTCCATATAAATGTCATACAAAGTTCTCTACAAAAGTTGTTCTAATTTGTACTCTAAGTGCGCGCAAAGTGTACATAATGTGTACACACAAATACACAAAATTTCATAAAATGGCGTCAATTATAAGTTTTAAGCATAGATTTCAGTCACAGTTTTGAGTCTTTAGGTTTAGTCTTTAGGTTTAGTCTTTAGGTTTTAATCTTTGGGTTTAGTCTTTGGGTTTAGTCTTTGGATTTAGTTTTTGGGGTTTTGGTGCAAGTAAGGGCGCAAGCAGGCACACAGGTAGAGACTTAGACGCTGGCATAGGTACGCAGGCAAAGACAATAGATAATGGCACGTAGGCATAGGTATTAGATAAGGGAATAATAGGGAAAGAAAGGATAGCAAGAAGTGTAGGACAATAGAAAAGGTTAAGGAAAGGAAAGATTGCAATTGTGTAACAATAGAATCAAATATAATATAATATACTATATTCGACCGGACCAGCAATGATGAGCCTTCTTCCAGCTAAGAACGAACTATACGCCAACCAGACTACTATCGCTAAAGTGGACGAAAATAACGGACAGATTTAAGAAGTGGAATACGTTATTGAACTCAACACAAACGCTGTTCC
Organism: Galumna obvia; assembly: GCA_034695785.1. Lineage (NCBI taxonomy): Eukaryota > Metazoa > Arthropoda > Arachnida > Sarcoptiformes > Galumnidae > Galumna > Galumna obvia. The sequence goes on from JAQFZM010000419.1 coordinate 33,233, forward strand.
CTTCCATATATAAAATTATTAACATTATCAATAATATTTATACCTTGATTAATTTTTAATCATATTTTGTTTACTAAAATAAAATAAGAATATTCTGTAAATATTTACAAGACATATTATATTTAATTATTTAATTTATTACAGTGTTTTTCACCTCGTTTTCCGGTTGTTTCCATTGTCTTTACATTTATTTCAATTGTCTTTCCTAACGTACAAATGTCTTTCCGTTTATTTCAATTGATTTTATAATATTGACTTTTGATACTTATTTTAAACGATAGCTGCCAAACGGTAAATAATCAATGTTTATATACTGCTTATAAAATATTCTTTTCATCAAGATAAACTAATAATTCTTTGGACACTTTTATGTCCCACCACTTTTTCGGGTAGTTTCGGTTGTTTAAAGCTTCCGCTCAAAGGTGTATACAATATACAATCGATCCCTCTTATAATGGAATCGGATATAACAGAATATGGATATAACGGAGGGTTTTTTGATGCACCGGCCGTTTCTATGGACTCTATAATGT
>JAQFZM010000420.1:0-33732 GCA_034695785.1 Galumna obvia
TCTCTCTCTCTCTCTCTCTCTCTCTCTCTCTCTCTCTCTCTCTCTCTCTCTCTCTCTCTCTCCTGAAAACACACTTTTCTTTTGTTAGTTTATAAGTCACTCGATTTGAACTAAATTCTTAAACCCTGGTATTGGTTGAGCGCCTGGACCTGAATCGGTCTTTTTATGACAAACAGAGTTTTGTTGTCATAATTCTCTCCCATTTCTCCCACTCTTTGGAGCTCTCAATCATTCATTCAGTTCTTGTGTTAGACCTCAAAAAACTTATGGATTGTTAGCAGAAAAAAAAGAAAAAAAGTGGTAAAAGATTGAGAGAAGAAGTTTAGTATCGCACAACTATTCTTCACTATTGGATTGACATTATTCTGTGCGCTATGACAGCAGTTATGAACAAACATTGATAAGAAGTGTATGAATACATAGACTCTGGAATAAATGTATCCACAAAATCATAATTCTTGAGCAAAGAAATCACCATTTCTTCAGTTATTAAACCTATCATTAGATTTGGAGAAAATATTATTCACTTTTAAAATACATATATTTGTGAAGAAATCTTTCATTAAATCAATGGATGATCAAGAAATCTATCTTGATCAAATTATTTATTTAAAGAAGACATTAAATTCAAAGAAATTTCATTTGAATATTAAACTAATATTTCAATATTTTAAAGCCTAAAATTTGCCTTGCTAAATCTGGCATACTATCTTGATTAATGAACTGTCAGACTACTCCTTGCATATACCGATTCAATGTTAGAGCAAATGATACTTTTCTCTAACGACTTGAAAGTTAGTGAAGTCTGTAATGAAAAGTATTATGTATTTTGAAGACCAGAAAAAAAATTATGTTATAATTGATTGAAATTCTTCCCATTGGATGACTTTTTTGCTCTGGAATTAATTTAGCATGTTACTTTGCACAATCAAGTCCAGTTTAGATGGTTTATGTACTCATTTAAGGAACAGTTCTTCATATAACCAGTGATTAAATAAATGAATTTCTACTCATATCTGATTGAGTTGTGATTAAGACTAATGAGAATAAACACTCTCTAACTGTTATTCTGTTGTCCGCACAGACATTAAGCGGTGCAAACATTTGCTCCCGGGTTAAAGACTCGAATTTATTGAAACACTAGCACTACATCTCTTATCCAGAAGTGGACAACACATACAGACACACAATATTTGAACAATGAATTTATCACTCAATCGAAACGAAGAGAACACCGAATAAACGAATAGCAAATACTGAGCACAGAATAATGCACTGAATAAAGAGCTAAAGTCTAGAGTCATAAGAATAAAGACAAAAGTCTAGAAATACTGTCTTAAGTTAAAAGTTAGGATCAGAAGGAATTCGTGTTCACACGAGCCGACACTCCTTTGAGAGGATCAAAATGAGAAATCAGTGCACAGAATAACACAGAATAATATATAGAGAAATATTCTAAGATAAAACATATGCATCAATACTTGTAATTAATATGTATTGAAAACACTATTCCCTTCTCTCACAGTATTCACCACTATATCAATGTTTTATATGCACAGTATCTTTATTCTGTGCTATTATTCTGTGCTATTCTCTTCTCTCATATAATATGCATTACGAAAGTTATGGACATTAAAGCACTTAATCTCCGAAATGTATTTTTAGTCTCGAATTTAGTATTAGATTTGAATACAATTTATTTTCTGTGAAAATCAAAAGCAAAATATGAATCTGCAATCAGTGAGACGAGTGTTAATATTCTGTTCTATTCTGTGCTCAACTAAAACATTGAGCAATTTGGTGTTTAGCCCTGCTTACCATTAATATTAAGAACTTGCAAATCAAATCAAAAAATCTCGTTTTGATTTACTTTTTCTCAGTTCTTCTCTTTTCGCTCAGAATTACTAAATATTCATGAGTTTTGTGCAAAACTTTCGGCACTGAATAAAAGGTTTTCCCATTGATTTGAATATTGAATTATTTGGTGAGAAATTTAGTCATTCAATGAACAGAATCGACAACAAAACTGCAGACAATTGTATTCAATATATTTGCGGTTCAATTGATTTCAACTCATTTTTAGTATTAAAAAATATATTCTCTTCTCTTCTGTCTCTTTAGTCCGCAAACTCCGTATAGTTGTGTAGTCCAGAGCCAGTTATCATCAACACTGACTCAACTCTCATATACTTTTCCGTTAGAACTCTGGTGACTGTCTTTTCCACTTTTATTCTGTGTTCAGAGAGCACTGTTAGAGTGTACGCACAGCACAGAATAGCACCCAGTGTTGTTTTTGCACTCGTCTTTGGATCCTATGTTCTCATTCAGTGTTGTTGTGTCAGAGCTTTTCTACGGAACAGTTCGCTATTCTATTTACTCTCACACATGAGTTGTGCCAATATTTGGACAAACAGTTTGAAAACTAAGACTCGGATTCTTCTGTTTTGAATGAAAAACTAATTTCCACTCGAAATCAAAGACTGAACTAAAGATTGGAAGTCAAGAAAAGATTGAAGTTAAGACTCAGTGTTTCGAATCACAATAATAGACAACAAATATAAAGGAAAGTTTGAAAAACAAGTTTTTAAATTAAACCTTATTTTCAGTTAATTTTTAATATAAAATCCAATGAATTGTTTGGAATTTTAAGAGAAAAAATACTAAACAAAAATTTATCTCAACTTTTCTGTTGTGAATCACATTTCGTTTGGATTCGTAAAAGTATTTTCTCATTTCATCAGTGAATTAGAGGACACACGAGTGGAGAAAAAGTGTCAAATTGTGTGACAATAAAAAGTAATTTTTTGTGTAAATTCAGTGACAATAAAAAAGTGTTTGATTTTCGGATGAGTTTTCGCTGTTATTCTCTTCAAAATAATAGGAATCGAAACCAAAAAATTTATTCAATTTGTGTTTTTGTGCGAATATTCTCTCCTTTTATTTGCAATAAATGTGCAGAAAATTAGATACTTTTTTTCGGTGCCAAAACCCTATTACCTTTTGCTTTAATCTGTTTGGCATCACATCAACTGATAAGCCCTATCCCTTAGTCATACCTCAACAGAGGCTCCATTGCAATGATATCATTGTTTGATTGAATAATTGTGCGAATCACTCACTCAAAGACTATTATTCTGAGCGAAATATATTTCACACAATATATTACTAATTTTCAAAGACTATATTCACGAATAAAATTTACTAAAAAACAAACTTATCGTCAAAAATAAGATTCAAAGCAAAACATAAGAAACTAAAGAGAGAATTATCCGTTTGATTCAACTTTAAAAATATAATATCAGTAAGAATTTATGTGAAGAAATTCCTCTTAAGAGATAGGCTCTCCTTCTATAATACCTGTGCTATAAATAATATAAGACTTATTTAACAAATTGAAAAAAGATTGAATTCTTTTCCGATTCAGTTATTATTGATTTGTATTTTTTTAGTTAAAAAAAAGTTTCTTTACTTCAAATAAATAGTGATTTCTTTCATCTGAGAAATGATATAATTATATAAAATCTTATTTCCCTTGGTATTTATCATGATATTGCTCAATTTCAACAAGTCCAATTAAATAATTCATCGTTTTATATATCAGGTAATGTAATATTAATTATTTATTCTTGCTTGATTTAATAATTTTTAAGATTTAGCTAGCATAAATTTTTAAGAGTATCATAAAATTTACAGTTCACTAGATAATTGATCAAGATGATTTATCAATAAAATAGATGAGGTTTTTTTGACAGACCTCTTATTTACATAATATCTTATATAATGTTTTGACAGAATTAGACATTCCTTTCCGTTAATCAAAAGTTAATTACTTGAGTGGAGACAAAAAATGTTATGAAAAACATTAAACGAGTGATTAATTTGTAATATATTTATAATAAGAGTTTTTAAGAGATTCCCAAAAGTATGGCCTCAAAAGTATTCATAGTTTTGTATTTTGAGAGTAAATCCATAAAATGATGGCAGAGATTATTGCCATCAAATCATTAATCAATCGATCGATTTGTCAAATTGTCGACTAATTTCTCTCTCCATTTGATCCCAGAGTTGGCGCTCAGAGTCATTATTATCTGCGGCTGTGACTCCCACTTCATTCTGTGCTCCCCTTTTCTATTCTGTCTCTCAATTCCCATAACATAAAAGTGATGTCAAACTTCCGGAGCATATAATCGTTGACTACTACTATGCACTGAATTAGAGCACAGCATAAGAAAGAATTTCTATATCTTCAGTGATGACAAAGATTAAGACGATTCCGATAGTGACAGCCCTTATGTCTCCAATACTAATCATTTATTTTTACGCACCGGTGCTATCATTTGATGTTCAGGACCTGCCTCTTAGCCCCAGACAAGTACAGACCAAATACGGCATTCTTAGGGGTGTTATCATACCAATGAGGTCACCCTCAACGCCGTCCTCTACAGTGGTGTCCTCACTCTCTCCAGTGGAGGCTTTCTTTGGTGTTCCATATGCGGCGCCGCCCATCAAAACATTGCGGTTTATGCCTCCGGTGACCCCATCCTATTGGCGTCAAACAAAGCAGGCCTCGCGTTTCGCTCCGGTATGTATACAAAGGGTGCCCGACATCCGTAACACCACTGAAGCGCTTAAGACTATGTCCGCCTCAAGACTTGAATACATCAAACGTTTGCAGCCCTTTATTAAAGATCAGAGCGAAGACTGTCTTTACCTCAATATATACGTTCCGCATAACCCGACTTCCGGTGAGTCTAATCTTATTCTATAAATTTAATCTTGATCAATTTCTCTTTCTAAATAATGCCGGTATTTAAGCTTGCTTAATTCTGAAAAATGCAATCTTTTAAAATTTTATTTAAATTTATGGCATATTTGAACATGCTCAATATAAAGTTCATAATAAATATTTATTTAGTCTCGATAAAATATTTTGTAAAACTGGTTTGAACTAGTTTCTTTTTAAAAACTTGATTGCTAATTTATTTAATAGTAAATAGTGTAGTTTTAGAATGAACCTACGAAAAAAATATTATACCAAGCAATTTTTAAAGAATAATTTTTCAAAAGATTTTATAAAATATTTTTTTTGAATTTTAGATTAACATTTAAAAATCAATACCTTGCTCAATCTATTAATTATTTGATTTATATAGAGTTAAGGTTTAATAAAATGTATATTAAATATCTGTAATTTAAAAATGTTTTCATTTAGAAAACCTAGGTAACAATTAAACAATAAACATAACTCGTTTAAACTCATTTACCAAGTTACTACATGAATAATAATACTGAACATAATATGATTGGTTTTAAACAAAAAGAACAAGATAAATTTTAAATAAAATTATTTAATATATTGAAAGAAATATTTATTAATTAAAAGCTGTAATTTTAATATTGAGTTACGCTTAAACACCTAAAACTTTATATCAAATAGGAATTAAGGGTCCACTTATACTGTCCTTTTAATATCTAATATAATCAACATTTATTTTTACACAAAAGTTAATAGGTAATTTTTTATTGAAATTCAATATTAAATGTATTAATAGAAATAACTTTTTCAAAAAAATATGTAATTTAAATATTGAGTTACACCTACACAGTTAACTTTATATCAAATAACATTTATAAGACCATATCTTGCATCATTTCTTACTAGTTCAATCTACAAACTTTTTACACATTAAAAATTTGGAAAATTTTTATTAAAAATAGATTATTAAATAAATTAATAGAAATAACTTATTTTTATTAAAAGCTGTAATTTTAAAATTGAGCTAAACTCAAATACTTAAGACATTATTTCAATTAAAACTTATGGCCTACAAATCGCGACGAGTATAATTAACTAGCTCCATTTACATACTTTTTTCCATGATAAGATAAATATAAAAAAAATTGAAGTAAAGTTATTATTTTATTATATTATATTTATGAATGTATTTCAAAACAATAAATTTGATCTTAACATAGATCTTATCTTACCATGGTTATCAATCCTAATGTTATCTTTGAAATTCTTGAAATAAAAGTAAAAATATTCCAAAAATGATTTAAAACGTCGTTTTTCTTCTAAAATAAAGTTCTCGAATAAATTGATAAATGATTGAAAAGTAATAAGTTTTTGGCTCATCGAGTGATGGGATGTCTGTCCTCTTTCTTATATGTTTTGCCAAATTATCTATAAATCACTGGAGGAAACGCGGAGAGAGAGAGAGAGAGAGAGAGAGAGAGAGAGAGAGACAAATACGAGAAAAAAACAAATCTACAGTTTTTGAGGAATGTTTTCAGTCTTGTCATACATTTTTCAAATACTAATGAGATTTTGTGATCTGTTTTTTCGACTGATATTTATTTCAGTCTTCAATTCTCATTCATTTTCATTAGTATTACATTCGTTCGTGTTATTAAAAAAATGCATTGCTAACTTTTCTATCCGTTACAAAAATTTTATGCTGTTCCCAAGGGGTATTGCTAGGACTTGTAAACCAAATTATACTAATAGTATTTTAAATGATCCAGAACTTTTTCATATTAGCTATCAAGTTTAATATTTTTACTCATATAATCCTTAATTTAAGGCAAAAAGCTTTTTCAAATATCCAGGGTATTTAAACTGATTATTTTAAAACTTTCCATAATTTAATTTAATTGAATTAATTATAATCGTATATTAGCAAGATGAAATTAGTTTTGCTTGCAATTTAATAAATGATAACTTGTTAAATATGTAACCCTTGGCTATCCCTTTAATTTACGGTTAATGAAAATATCATTTATGTTATGGAAAGCAGTTATTCATCAAAAGAGTTATCATAAATATGTGTCTGATATTCGACTTTATTTTTATAATGTTTTTACTAATTTATATTCAGAATAAATCATTAATCAATTTAATTATATTAACTTTAAGTCCTTATTTTGCACAGAATTTGCACAGAATTTTGACTTTTGATCAGAAAAATAAGAACTATTTTTATATAAAAATATTTTTTGAATTAATTTACATATTTTTCTTCAATTAATTCAACCGAAGAGTCAAAAAAAATCAATACTCGACTCAAATATTAGTTTTATTTTTATAATATTTTTGTTATTATTTATCTTTTTATCTAAAAATATATATAAATCAATGAAAGACTTCTTTACCCAAAAATAGCAATCATTTCCAAGTTTACAATTTTGTGTCGGAATTCTAAAATTCAATTATTTTTTTCAAGAAAAATATCCTTGAACAAATCACTAGAAAAAAAATCCATTACTATAATATTTACATAGAAAATCCAATTTATTTGACCAAGCACACGCCATCATAGTTTGTTGACCTATGTCTTATTTTTCATAGGCTATAATTTTAATAATCAAGCAAAAAATAGTAGAATATGAACTAGGAATCAATAAGTGAAATGAAATCCGGTTGTCATTCAATACTCAAAACAATTTTCTATTGAAAAGTAAACTATAGTTTGAGTTGAATATCATTTTTCTCAAAACACTATTATATTCTATCCTTTATTTTTTCCAAAATTCATTTAATCCATTCATTCGTATAGAATCAGAGCGAAACCTTTTTCTAAACCAAGAGTCACCAAGTACAAAGATCAAGTGGAATCATTCCGCTTGAATTAATCTAGATATAAAGAAAGGAAAGGTCACCATGCTTAATTTAAAAATATTTCCGGCTTTTAAAGACTCTAATTTAAATCTCATTTGAAATCAATTTGTTGCATACTCAACATAAAGGAGCTTGGCACTTTCATAATTCAAATATTGTAGTGAATAACGACTTTAACCTATCAAATATCAATCGGATTCGATTCTACTGCAAATAACAGTCACTTTTGCAGAAATATATTTCTTTTTCTCTTTTTTTTCTTCTTTTATATATTTTTCTTATGAAAAGGAGAAACAGATATAGATTTGAATGTCTCGAGTGAACGGTTCCGCTATTGTTGTGGTTGTCTTCAGTGATATCTGTGCCTAAAATACCAGAAGAATATCATTTTTAACATATATTTTATTAACAAAAGAAGTATAAGTCGTTTGAATATAACATAATATTAAGACTTTAGTGAACACTGAAAACGTGTTACACATTCGTATCAGTGAAGCTACTGATAACTGCTCAGCACATAAGGTATACCACAAATCCAAATAACCTATGATTTACCGTTACGTTCACTTTATTTAAGTAAACATAAGAAAAGATCTGAAGAACTGGAGATCAGTAGAGAAATGAAAAATTATTTTTTCAATTTTATATACATTCCTTCGTTTAGCTTATAATCCATTGGAAATACTTGAAAATACCCGGCTATTTATTGACCTGGATCAATTCCATGGTTAGCGAGCAGTTGTGTTAAAATACACTTCTATGAAGAAAAGCTGTATTAAAGGTTTAAGATTAATCCCCTTGTTCAAATCTATTTTTTATAAACTTTTTAATAGTTAAAATATATTTTTTACAATAATAGTGTTACAATAATAGTTTTAACTTGATACTTTGTCTAAAATTACATATTTATCCTAGATAATAAAAAGTTGAAGTTTAAGCATTTCTTTTTAAAATGTTCTAGTTTAAAAAAATCATTTCATAGAAAACTTATAAGAATCTCGTTATCCAAAACACTACCTTGGTAATTCCGTTTAAGGAAACTATCATTTTTCAATGCCTTCACATTTCAAACACATCATTAAAGTCAGTATTTATTGATTTTCTTCCGATTGATTTAAATTTCTTCGGCTTTTTATTTGTGTTTAGTATTTATTTTCACTGAAAATATTGATTAAAGATTTTTCAAAACTTAATAGATATTAACCTTTACTTTGAATTGAATTCTCATGATTTGACATTTTTTCTCATCTATTAATCTATTGATCACTTTTTTCCTTCCATTACTGTCTTATGTTTTTATTTGTTTGAATATTCCGTTACTAAACCGTTGTATTACTGGTAAGACATTGACGTATCTTTAGTTTTGGCACAGAATAAGAGAGGATTTATTCGCTCAGATGTCATCCAAACGGAGTATACACTCAAAACAATACCATTAGACTAACTGTTAATTTCTCGGAGAAATGTGAAACATAGAGAACCGGCACAACCACTTCATTACTAATCATAATGAATGGTCAAATAAAGCTAACAAGGACATATGTTTTTTCTAATTGTATCTAGCACAAGTCTACTATTTTATTTTTTTGTTTAATTGTTCTGAGAATTAATTATATCAAATGATTCAATAAGAATAGCTAGTTCATTTTTCATCAAAATACTTAACAAGTTTAATTTTAGATTAAGAAATATTAATATATTCTTGGTAATATTTAAAAATAATTATTTTAATCATATTTAGATTTGCAAGCTCATATTTATATTAGTTTAAAAATCGATTCTATTTAATATTCAAAGTTTCACCAAGTATAGTTTATCAAAGAGGGGAAAAAGATTATCTTTTTAATCAAATTATCCAAACCTATTGAAAGAGTCATTAATTTGAGAAACATATCAGATATAAACGCATTTTAATACTAACTTTGGGTTAAATGAATGACTTTTGAGTAGAGATTTTGAATAAACTTTTCCTATGAATATATGAATTTAATTACAGTTTAAGAGAAAATCTGCAAATAATTGAACGGAATATAAAAATAGAGAAAAGTTTAGACGAGAGGAGAAAAAAACAATTTCTTCGCCGACAAAACGCCAAATATAAAGTTAATTGATTTGAAATGTGCCGGAAAACTAGGCTCTAGCACATCATAGAAACTTGTGCCGAGTTGGAAAGGCGTCTGGCTTTTACTCTATGAAGAATAAAGAGAAAAGGGATGCCTTTCCTTCAAAGCACAGCCATCCAAAAGTAAAGAGAGAGAAGTGAAAGAAAAAAAATCAATAATTTATTGAACGCCACAGCCTTTCAGTTTTGTATTTTGCAGTTTAAGACACACCACAAAACTCAGGACTCGAATGTGAAAATCAAACACAAATAGAAGACACGAATAGAAGAAAAGGTTTTTAATTATAAATCAAATCATTTTAACAATAAAAAAGAGGAAAAACTTATATCACCGGAGAATAAAACACAAATTCTTATGGTTTTTGTGAACTCTTGTGATAGTATTGACTCTAATGTCTTCCCTTTACTCCATTCATCCATTTATTCTTCTTCTTCTACTTCTTCTTCTTCTTCTTGAGCCCTACCTCTTTCTCCATCTTCTGCTTCAAGACTTTTGATTAAATACTAATTGATTGCCGACTCCGACAACGAAATACTATCGAAATAAATATATTGAGCCGTTCGGGGAATAGACAACCAATTATTATATGAAAGTCAACATTAAGTGCGTCTATTACTTCGCCCGAAGGCATAACTCTAACCATAAATATAAACCTCAGCTTAAAATTGAAAAGATGAGCAAGGTATTACTTATACTTGCTTATACTTTAATAATATGATCAGCTTGAGATCTGTTTATTTGGCATGATCATTTCCGGGAATATAAATAAAATATATATCAATCAAATAAAATATTCTCTTTGAAACAAAAAAATAAACATGATTATTTATTTAATTTTAATAAGATTGTGTGTCATTTGCTTTGCCTTGATGAAAATTTGACCAAAGTCAAATTAGTATAGATTTCATAATTGAATTAAAAGACTTAATGTATTTATGTGAGCCCTGGCTATACCCCTAAACCGGTATATGTCTGGAAGCGATTCTAAATATAAACTTTACATAAGAGTAATACTATCCTAAAAGACGGGTATATTTTTTTTCATGGATTGACTTCTTTGTAAACTCAACTCAAGTCAAGACATAAATTAATGTAGAGCCACAATGGTATCCAAGAGCACATTAATTAATTTAATTATGTCAGATAAGTTTTTGCCCATTAATTATTTGCCACTTTTTTTAGTTAATATTTCTTTAAAACTAAAGTTTACTTAAAAAAGAAAAAATCAAAACTAATATTACTTTTTATCTCAACTTTTATTTCTTTGTCTCAAAATTTTGTGATATATTTTAAAAATCAAAAACTCTTTTGAAAATCTGTGAGTATTGAGAAAAGGGATGCTCAAAGGGTGGCCTCAATTTACACAAGATTTACAACAGCACAGAATAGCTAACGGAGCACTTTCTAACTGCAATGTTTTCACTATATTCTGCTTAGAAGTGAGTAATTAATAGAAATTAAGTGTCATTTTCTGGGCTCAATCGAAAGGTTATGTTCTTTTCTCACAGTTTAAATGGTTTCTGAGCTTATCTCAAACCAAAGTTTAATTCCTAAAAGTTTATCAAATTTAATGTTTGGCCCAATTCTTGTGATTTTGATAAAAGAAAAAAATTATTTCTACTGTTTTTTGTGTCATATTTTCAATTGATTTTAAGGAAATATTTAATTCAATTAACAAAAAAAGAGTTGAGTTCTAACTCAAACAAAGAGCTCTTAGTATTCATGAATGAGTTATCAAAACATGTGTACAATTGGTTGACTTTAATCACATAACGATTGAATGCATTTATTTTAATTGTTTTGATATAAATATGAGTTATATTTGTTTTTGTAATTGTGTCCACTCATCTCAAAGTCAAACCCAGAGATCATTGACACAGAAATAACTCAACTTTTATTCAGACTCAAAGATGAATAGCATTTTATTCTGTTCGCCCTTGCACTGGACATGCTCAAGATAAATTAATTTTATTTATATTAAGTTAACAAAAAAGTAATTAATTTTATGTAAAACTATTTTCTATTTTATTAAATCTAAAGCAAAATAAATGGAATATTTTTGCAAATTTAACAACTAGGTGAATTTTTGAAATTCCAAGAAAACATACCATAACATCAAATTAGTAATAAAGTACTCAGACATGTCTGAGTCTCAAAAATAAGACACGACTTAAAATATTTGAACATTTGACTAACAAATAATCAAAATATGATTTCAATTCCGTTTTAGGAATAAATTGAATAAAGAATTGATTTTCAGTATTTCTTTAAAAAAAATGCAAATTTTTATTTTTCTTAACATTTCCATTAGTTGTATTTTTCAAATAACCATGCAATTTATCATCTATTTATTCTACTAGATAATTCTATTAGAAGCCAGTGTTGCCCATCCCTGTGAACACATATTAATATATGAAAAGACATTTCACTTCTAAATTATTTCATTAGTAATGAAATTAATTTTAATATAAATATTATTTCCATTGAATCAAATCAAATGAGTAATGATTTTATGCAAAAGAGATATAAAATCGAGTGAAGAGTTTTGTTAAGACATATCTCTCAGAGAAGAATATAAATAATGGCTTTAAATGAAAAGTTTTGTTAAGTAATAGTTTTTTTTCACTAATTTTTTAAAAGACTTTAATAAATAGTGAATATAAATTCAAGATTAGATTTTTGACATTTTCTTTGTTAAATCAAATAAGAGTCTACTCTTTCACAAATGGGTTGAACTCATTTAGAAATATTTTCTTTAAATTTAATAATTATTAATTCATATTAAGATTCCCTTGGTTATTATTCCCTTTTAAGATATAACAAGTTTTTATAAAAAATTTTAGTACTTTAAAAAGAATATCAATTTATTTATAAATTCATATTAGCTTGATAAATTTTATTTTCAACACATTAAAGTCAAACTTAAATTGAATCAATATTTTTAGTTAATTACCTAGAGTAGTTTAGATAATTTTTGAGAAGTTTCGATTAAAAATTGGCAATGTAAATTTATTCCAGCTTCAAATTAAAATTACCTAGATGATTTAGAATGATTAATTGGGAGTTTACTCCTGAGGCCAAATCATAACTCCTTCAAAGCCTATTATAAATTCAATCGCACAGAATATTCAGAATAACTTTTCTTTTTTCGATTTGTTTAAAACTATTCCATATTTATTACAACTTTTTTTCAGAGTTTTATATTTTATTGTCATTTATGTAAATAACATACGACTGATTATTAAAGGGGTCACCATTTGTCAGTCACTAAGGGGTAACCCCTGTTTCCCATTCCAATTAAATTAAGGCTTAAAGATCTTAAAGAATAGGAAATTAAGACAAATATAATGTCTTTTAAGAAACTTTAATTTCCCTAATCGTTTTTGTCAATTTCATTTAACCAAGCACATTTAATAGGAACCTTGGTTATTCCAAGAAAGTCTCTTTTCAAAAACATTTTCCAAAACTAAAAGAAAATGCTTTTAAGATTTTTTAAAGAATTTTAAGAAAATTTTGAGTCATTTTTCGCGAAATAAAATTTATTTATAAAAAAATGTTTTCATATTATTGTTTTCGTATCTAATCTATCGCTAAACTCATGTCTAAGTCTTTTATTCTATTCTGTGCGCTTCGGAGTATCACTTCTTTGGCATACATTCTATTAAAGAAATGCTAGACTTATAGCAAGAACTCTTTCCGTTCAGTTAAACTACTTATTCTGATCTCTTGTCAAAGACATACACAATGTATACACAAATAATTTTATTGATAACAAAAAAATGTTTATATAAGTTATTGACTGCTTTTGCACTTCAAATATGTTTTCCAAAGGGATAGCCATAAGTAAAGACACATTACATCAAATTTTAATTACATCATCAAATATATCTTGCAATAAAATTAAAATATTCATTTAGTTCATAAAATGAACAAGATCAACTTATATTAGGAAAAAAGTCGATTTTATTAAGTTTTTTAACTAAATTTGAGAATAACCAAGTTAAAAATGAAAAAATTAAATTTATCTAGATAAATTAGAACCTGCCTGGATGTTGGGCACAGACATACTTAAGAATCAATGCTATAATAGGCTTTGATTGATAGGCACAACCTCTTCATATTTTGCCACTAAATATGAGTGTTTTTACCAATGAATTGATCGAAAGGTTTTTTTATTCTCAACATTCATATCGAGTCTAAGAGTACTTATTTCCAGATTAAGAAAGACTTTCCTTTTTTTCTCTCAAGTTTTATGCTGTGCTGTGAGCACGTCCTCCTTCTCAATCAAATAAACAGATCGATTTGATTGCTTAGTCTTTTCTATAAACTAATCTTGATCAAATGACTGTAATTCCTATCATTTCCATCTTAACAGTGGAATAAGTTTTTCGAATTAAATTCCAAATACTCTTAGACATTATCCTTGCTCAAAATTGTGTAAAAACATTTGGCTTTCACTCATAACTTACACATACATGTATATCTATACTTTTCAACTTGATTATTATAGCCATAATTATATAAATAGCTGAATATTTTCCAAATGCATCTATGTAAATTATGCATATAATTCTCTGATTGCACTGAAACAAGCAAGATATATAGATGCTTTTATGAAAATTATATTTAAAAAGATGAGATTTTTTAAAATTGCAAAGATATGATGATTTATCAGGCTAATATTCTATAAGAACTGTTTTTAAATATTTATTTTAGCTAGTTAACATATGCGATTGTCTACCATTACCTTGGTGATTGCACAAAATTGAAAAATCTTTTATTATTTTCATCCAGCAAAAGTTGATGGGAGAAAAAATAATTCTCTGGAAGAAAATTTTACTTTAGAGACTTATACTTGGTCATATAGACAAAGCTAAGCAAAAGAGATAAGCAAAAAAAAAGTGCACAGAATACTCGTTCTTTTATATAGTAATTCTTTATTTAATTTACACAATAAAAGCCTTCTTCTCATTTTGTATCCACTCTTTTGTTGGAAACTGTCATTCATTCAAATGTTATACCAATAAAAAACTGCGAAACAAAAAACTCTATAATCAGAAAAGAATAGAAGACATACAAAATGTCTTTGAATGACTTAAATTATCCATTAATTGGTTGGCATTTACTTTGAGTAAAGAATTAGAATAAATTAATTAAAATGAGAGCAAAAGAATATATTAAGAATGCATTTGAAAAACTATTCTGTTGAAACCCAGCTTTTCACAGCTTTATAACAAGGTTGTTTTGTGGGAGGCTCAATAATATTGTTTACTAGATCATTATTGATAGAAAGGTTATTAAGATACTCTCTAGAACATATTTTCTAGGTTGTTTAAACTCATAGTGGAATTTAATTGAATTTTATATTTGAAATTTATTGAAGCGAAAACTTATTTTAAATGATCAAGCAACTGAACATTCCTGACACAATTTAGCGTTTAAATTAATTCGTTACACTCCTGTCTCTATCGTTTCTCGTCTAAAGAGCACAGAATAATAAAGAAAAGCTAAAAAACTTTAATGAATAAATAGTTTAATCCTTGAGTTGATATTTATTTAAACTAAATTTTAATGCACTTCACGTTATTATTAAAAGTCTGATCTCATTTGATAACAAAAATTTAAATACAATCTCTCTCTCTCTCTCTCTCTCTCTCTCTCTCTCTCTCTCACGGCTTTTCAGCTCCTCTTTAGTTGTGTTTATATAAAGTGTGGCATATCTTATAAATTATTTTTCTTTTCGCCAAAAACTTTTATTCTGAGCCATTTATTTATCTAAAAAATAGGCTAAAGTAGTATATTCTTGTTCGTCTGTATTAGACACACGATATTATTATTCTGTGCTGGCGTTTAATCAAAGTTAACGCTCCGTTCATCACAGGAGTAGGCAGTGCTCAGCCATTGTGCGGCCAAACGATAAAAAATGCTTTTATCACTCCTTTACTTACCGTCAAATTCTCTATAGCTTTCAATATTTATTTAATATGTCTTTACTCATACATAAGCCCTTCTAATCATTTATTCTATTATACCAATAACCAGGTTATAATGGAAAACATTCTTGCTCATTTCTGACAAGTTTATCAAACTTTGAGCTTTTACATTGAAAAAAATTGCTCAAGGATGTTTGTTTAAAGTCTTTGCAATTCTTTATTATTTGTAAAGTGTGACCAAGGCTAACATATCTCTGATATTAGACTACTTCTAAAGTGCTTCTAAAGTGCACTTGGTTCAATTTCACTATAAATAAATAATATACTCTATATCTTATATATTTTTTCATTATCCTAGATAAATAAGAAAAATTTTATTTGTGTTATCTTGGTTATCCTTTTAAATTCTACTGTTTTATATACAGATCAGAGCCCACAGACATTAGAGACGAGTCTTATCTAATAATTATGTTTTTGTTTTTACTGATTATTAATCACTACTAATAGTAAAATAAAATATGAAAAAAAGTGCGAATAATTTGTTAAAATAAACATGTTAAAATTCACCCAGATCTTTGTTCTGGAAATAAATTATTCTTTTAATAAATCAAAAGTTTATCCGAAAATTCAATTTTAATTCAATTTAACTCCATTTGAAAGAAAGCATTTGACGAATGGCTGACTCGACAAACACTTTCTTTCGGCGAAGAAATTATTTTCTGTTTATTTATTCTTTAGTTTATTAATCTTTTTTCACTCTTAAAATAAGAGAAAAATTCTATTCTTGCAAACTTTGGTTTCATACATTCAAAGTATAATTCTATGCACACATTATTTGCAGGATATTTAATGTTGTTTTGATTTCAAAGTTTTCTTTTTCTATGAATAATATAATGATTTTCTAATTTTAATAATTCTTTCGATTCAATGAATTAATGAATACTGAAATCTAAAACTTAATGAATGGAAACATATGTGAAATGAAAACATAATTTAAATCTCAATTCACATAATGAGAGATCAGAATCCTTTTGAAATAAACCAGTGGTGGCCAATACCGGGGCACAGGTTTGGCAAAAGAGTTTCAAAAAATAAGCAAGGAAATATAACTATGTATGGTTTAAAATTACAATTTATTCCCATTTAAATTATTCTAGCTCACTTAAAATATATGATTATCTATAATATAAATAAGAATTTCACCTTGGATAACAATCTCACACAAGAAATACATAATTATATAAAAAGAAAACTTTAATTTTGGCCACAAAAAAGAAGATCTCAAATATATGGTGCAATTATCATGTAAATTTTGCAATGAATTTCTAATGAGTTTAAAATTTATACTTGCAAATGACAGACACCGAACAGTTATTTTTAGTAAAGAATATATTAATTCCTATTTTAATGTTATTCAAAGAAAAATATTTACTTAAAACAAAAGCCTTTTAAAAGATATTTCCTCAAACTTAAGCTTGGTTAAATAAAGTATTCCATCAATATTTTCTCAATTGGAAACACCATATTTTTGAGCATGTTTACTTAAAGAATTAATATAAGAATTTTTGTAGATACACACAATGCTTTCAACAGGTTGTGTAACCTTGGTAATACCCAAAAGAATTTAATCGCTTAACTCTTTTTTAAATAAAAAATGTGTCATTCCTTTGGTTTTTCACTATTTTTCTCAGAATAAAAGTAAATATTTTTTTTTCTTTTGAAATACATTTTTATAAGAAATCTAATAAAATATATTCTTCGGCGACAGAAGAAAGAGTTATTTCAATGGATGTGTCCGACAGTCAGAACAGATGTCAAACAGAATAAAATGAAAGAGAAATAGAAATATATTCACAACAAAAACATAGTTTAAATGTATTTTAACGTCACATTTCGTTGAAAGTACTCATGAAAAACATGCGACACAACCATTTTAGTGTTGCCCCCTTTATCTCTACTCTTGCACAATATTACCCTGACTCAGTGTGTGTCACTAGTATTTTTTGAAATTGCACTTGTACAAACTTTTATGGCCTCTTCATTCAACACAAGAAAACAAGTAAAACATATTGTCTTCTCCTTTACTATTGAATGGCGTATAAAATACATTAGTCTTCAAAACTTACAGTCGATTCTACTTTTTCTTTATTACCATTTGTTTGTAAAATATAAGAGACAACTGTTCCTATTCTTAGAAATAAAAAGAAAGATTCTATAGAAACTATCTAATTTTTAGTAGAAAATTGATTCGAGCCATAATCCAATCAATAGAATTGAATTTGAAAACTATTCGGAGTCTTTGAAATCGAAATTCTTCTCTCAATTCGTTCAAAAACATATCAATTGCGACGAAAACACAGAATGAAAAGTCGTTTCTCAGGCTTTTCATACCTCTCTGTTTACAGACAAATACTATTTTTTCAATGCATTCACTGAACGTAAATTCTAATGTATACTATACTCCCTTTTTTGGTGAAACTACTGGCGCTAAGCACTGGTAGTGTATCTCCAGATAAAGTTTAAGCCATAAAATAAATAACAATTTAGTTTTACGTTTAGCTAAAAAAACATTATCGTGACTACAAAAGCCAGGGTTGAACAGTGGGGGTGCATTTTATATTTACTATTTTATATAATTACATTGAGCTCAATGATCCAGCAACTATTATATAAATAAATTTCAATACTATAATAATTTTTGCACAAACATTGGTCTCCATATTATGGAAACGACATATTTTTATTACCTAGAAAATTATCTCTCTATGTTCTTGGACATTCATTGGAATAATTGAATTTATTCAAAAACAGAATAATAATCCCATGTTTTCGATTGTTTTTTTGTTGAATTACACAAAACAAACAGACCTGGAATAGTATACGATTAGAGCCATAAAACCAGTGCTATTATTCTATGTATTGCTGTTGAGTGACATTTCTGGGGTTAACTCTAATTCATTGGATTCCAATATCGAGTCAGTTATGCATAGAATAAGTTTATGGTTTTCTTCATTGAAAATCGACTGAATTTTTGAGATGAAATTCTCTCGGATTTGAAAATCTAGAAATTCATTTGAGTTAAGACTCAACAGAGAATTAAGTGAATTGAAAAGAAGTTCTTCTCTTTAATTGAATTTATATTCAAATTCCATATATTTTCAGACTTTACTCCAGTCTCTGAACTTCATTTCTAAGAGTTATATTCCCTGAAGTTTTTGTGTATTAATTTCAATATCCTTTCCGGGAATACATATCAGATTCAATGAATAATGTAATCTGATTAGCTAGGCTCTTTTACAAAGCCTAATATATTAATTAACATTTGAAACTAACTTAATTTCTTATTAAATTATCTTGTTCAATTTGTTGCCACTTTATGACAACAAATTGTGTCTTTTTTTTGGAAAATAACTTTTATAAAGTTAGCATGGAAATTTTATATTTTAATTATGCATTAATTTTCAAAATTTTATTCAAATTGCCATGAAACATAAATAGATTGACCAAGATGAAATATGAGTATTTATATACAATTAAAATATAGTTTGATAATTAAATATTCTGATTATACCAAGGATAATTACAGGAAAACTCTTGAATTACAGGAAACCCCAGTAAAATAACCTTGTTAAATTTTTAATTAAGAAATAAATGTCATTTAATCTGCGCATCTCTGAAAAGTAGATAAAATATTTATTTTTTGAGTAAATTTAATAAATTTTCAATTAAACTCAATTTGATTAACATTTTTGACATTAAAATATTCCAAAACTTTTCAGTGAATAACACGAATACTTTTCTGTCTAATTAACGATCAATAAATTAAATCGATTTTCTTTATTCAATATCTTTTAGTTAATATCATTTAACTCAAGTAAAGATATGCATAATATTCTTAGACTATTGATTTTCAAATATAACCAAGATTATTTATTTAAATTTTTTAAACCTAGTTTAAAAAACAATTTTAAAAGTTGAATTTGAAAAAAATCAATTCTTAATCAAATCAAAGGCCTCCCACTTAACATCTCTGATAGTAAACTAAAATTGTTAACAGAATCTCAAAATTAATCCAATCTTTTCTTTAGTCTAAATGCAGTTTTAAAGTAAAGTGTAGTCAAAATTGTTTTAAATTGGATTTTACTAAAGTTTCAAAACTAATTAATGAAATTATTTAAAGTGCTTTCAAAGAGACATTTTGCACACCATTCTAACATTGCAATGACCAAGGTGGCTTATGATTGACTTGTTTAAGTTATGTATTAAATCCTAAGAATTTAAAGAAAATATTTTTATAAAAATATTTTTAAAAATTACAAATTTATAAATATTTTAATTTTCTTGATATTTTTAAAAAATGACTGACCTAGTTAAAATCCTGCTTATATCAGCTTAAAATTACAAACACTAAACACGAATTGATTTCAAAAGTTAACAAACATTTCACATAAAACAAACTGTTTTGTAATTTTCAAGACATCAACAAAAACCTCTAATAAATTAAATTTCAAAATTCAACTCTTGTTTTGATGGATGAGATTAATTGAATTTTTTCACTTTAAACGAATAAACCGATACTTTTAATAAAACAGAAATCTTTGCAGAAAAAATATATATAAGAATATAATTAAAGGATAAAAATTTTAACAAGATTATGGTCAAAATCTATGAAAACAATATTTATGTTATATTAAATTCAATATAAATCTATTGAATGCAATTCACACTAATTAATGAAATTAATAGAAATTTAATTATATTTTCACTTAATTTGTTTTTTCAGTCTTACTATCATTGAGAGGTCAAAGATATGATTATTTAATTATTGCAAAATATGTATGAATAAGTCTATTCTATATACTACTCATTAAATCGTAAATGTAGTGATAAAATGGATTTTTAGCTCAAATTTTTCTCTAATTTCTTTCAAAAGATTTATTTTTTGTTTAAAAACGCGAATTAATGTCTAAAAAATTCTTAAATAAGAATTATTTCTATCAAATAATGATTTTTTACACAAAGTATTAGCAAAACTTAGCCTTTAAATCGATAAATGAGATGAGCAAGGTATCCTTATTTAAAGCTAACTTAATTCTCCAAAATTATTATATATTTAATATCTAATTATTTAATTATAATCAAGATAATTTAATTCACTTGCAACTAATTTATTTTTTAAAATTAACAAGAACAGAAATAATTTGTTAAAAATGTATCTTGGTTATTTTACGTTTCATTGGTTTTGACACGAATTCTATTAACATAACATGAATTCAAAAAAATTCTTATCCTTTTATTTGATTTTGTTTCTAGGTTAAACAACATGATACCTTGCACATAAAATATCTGTTATCATTTGATTTGATACTGAAATAAATTTATTTGAAGTCAAAACGTTAGACCCCTTTTGCTATTAGTCTGTTATCATCGGAACAAAAATTAAATCAATGAAAGACATAACAATTTATTTAAGAGTCATAAGTGAAACGACTCTTAAACAGTATTTCCAGTGTTTTTCCGGACAGAAAGAGATACTAATTATCGAAAAGACGGAGAATTCGCATAAAACTGTACTTCAATTAATTTCATTAGAAAATTATTATTGAACTCTAAAACCATTTATTTTGATTAAAGTAATTCTTTTAATTATTTATTCGACAATTAAATGTTAATAAAAATAAAATGGCTTCAAGAAAATTAACTTGCTATTAAAAATTAATTAACCTTTTTTCTGTTTATTAACTAAAAATTGACGTAATTTATGCTAAAATTATTCGTTTATTTTGAGCGAACATTAAATTTAATTCCAGGATTATTAGAATTTACTTAAACCTTGTTAACTAGGCTCAAATATCCTAGATAAATTATTTTTGATAAAAATACTAGAAATTTCATGGATTATTTATTGACCAGCACATCTAAAACATTACAGTAAATTTCAAATAATCACCAGAGACAAATCAATAATTTAGTTTTATGATCAAATTTAATCATGATCATTTATTACTAGACTAAGACTCTGGACATTCCTGGAGTGCATTTATAATAAATTTAATAAAACATTTTACAGAAAATTCCCGTTTAAATGGAATAAAAAGAAAATAATAAATTAAGCTTGACAAATTGAAAATGAAATATATAAAACAAATCATAGCTAGTAGATTAATCTTGTTTATTTTTGTGTAACATTAATGTTCGAATTGAATCACAATTCGAGGACATTTTCTTAGAAAATCTATTATATAAAATGTCACCAAATTTTAAATAAATAGTTTAGAAATTATTCATAACTTTCTTTATATCATTTTTTTTCTTAGAATAAATCAAAATAAGTAGAATTGAATTATTTATTTTAAGGTAATTTCTTATCTTGTTCTTTTTGCGAATCTCAAGGTAAATCAAAGATACATCAATTTAACTATTTTTATCATGCAAATTTTAATTGATAACAATTTCTTAATGCAATTATCAATAATTAAAATGATTAAAATAAATTCAATAAATCCTAATTAAATTAAGGTATCATGGTTGTTTAAATCATTTAAAAGCCATCCACCTTGAATGTACATGCTCATCATCCCTGATTTCATGCATTCAGTGTAGAAGAGACTCAATAATTTTCAATTTGAACTTATATTTCGATGTTTTTCTTGTTATATACCTTTGAATAAAAGCTGAGCGCAGAATAACATAAAAGGCTCCGAAAACGGCTTTTTCTGAAGACTATCTCATATAATATCTCATATATTATAAAATATTCTCATATTTTTTCTTCTTTTTTCTTCTCTTCGGAAGAGAAAGAAATTCAAATATAGAGCAGACATACATTCAAAGAACATATTACTGGGATTTCTCCACTGCTATACCATTCCTTTGAAGTCAGACATTCTTCTACTTCTGTTCGTTTATTATTATCTTCAAAAGCGAACAAAAAAAAAGATTTCTATATTCTCTTATCTAAACTAAATATGTCTTATTATTCTTCTTCTGGAGTCCTATTCAGTCCAATCTTATCACAAATCAATCATTATTTCACATTTCTTTAGTTATCCTCAAAGTTATAAATCCCGACTGACCAGCTTTCTATACATTTTTCAATAAATATAGACCTAGCAACAACTGAGTAAACATTGCAAAACATATTAAGAATTGCCCCTTAAAAGACTCTTTCCAGCAAAATCTTATCTTAAGTAAGTGAAAACTACTTCGTGTTTACTTTAAGATATTTCATTCTGTGCTCATCCCTGGCCCACATTCTTCAGTTTATCAAATCTACTCATATTTTGATAAAATTCTCGCGAAAAACTACTTTCCTTTAATATCTATTCTATTTTCTGGTCCTTTGATTTATTATCTCTTTTTATGGAATCATTGATATAAACATTAATATTAATAAAAAGCATTCAATATAAACAAAAATGCGATAATTTATAATATATTTTCATTTTTATATATAAATTAATAATATAGTGGAGAGAGTCTCCAAGATGATTACTTCAGATAAAAATATCTATAAAGATTAATAGCATATTTTAATTATCAAGGAAAAAATATTTCACAATTTATTATTCCTAAGTCTATATTTTGAGTAAATAAATCACTTATATTTTTATAGATATTTAATAGATTTTTATTATAATAAAACAAATATTGATAAAAACAGTGGAGATGAACAGGGTTTTACTTAAATGATCATGCTCTTGCAGGTTTCTTACTAAATTTAATTCTCATCTAAAATATTAAGAAGCTCTCCAAAATACTCTTAATATTTAAATTAAAATTTAACAAGATAAATTTTATAAATTCATATATAAAATTCTTTTAATAATAAAATTCCAAAATTAAATGAAATATGAATTGTCCTGTATTTTAATGCCCTGTTCTGGACATCACTGATCATAAGTAATATTAATTCATTGATTTATTGTAGTCTCGACTGTTTTAGAGACAAATATTTGCTTTAGAGAACTCGAGTTTTTGGTAATAAATTTAGGCATTAATTATATTACGATATGTTTTTTGATTTATATTTCGCTTAAATTAAATTGAATTTCAAGCTATTAATCAATTTTTAAAATAAATAAATGTCGGAAAAAATGTCCGTTTCTTTAAATATGATATATTATAGTCTGAATTCTATTTTTTAATCGATGAGAACCTTTATTTTAACAATTAATCATGCTAAAATATTTTAATAATTTATGTGAAATGGCCAAACAATAAATGGAATTTTTGAGCTTTTATTAATTAAATGATCTAGTTAAATTTAGAAAGGGGTAAATAATATGAAAGAAAATTTAACTAGAGCAATAATGCAAAGAGTGAATGAAAGAATACTTTTTATCAATTTATCAAAAATATTTTATCTAAAATTGTCTTATGTTTAAAATATAAAATGAATTATAAGAATATTTTTCTAAAAAATTGCTTGTTCAAAATACAAATTATTTAAAATTTTAAAACCGTCTTAAAACAAGCTTGATAAATAAATACTATGATTTCAGCCATTGTTTATAAATTACAGTTTATAATAGCTTAGAACATAAACATGCAAATTTAAATTTGTCGCTCAGTTTTCATTTAACATTCATAGTCACAACATGTTAGCTTGAAAAAAAATCAAAAGTAGCATGCTCATAAAATATTAACAGTTTTTTGCAGGATTTGGCCACTTTTATATAAAGATATAAAAAGGTGAAAATTTTATCAACTTCATTTGAAAACTAAACTTTATAAGGTTTTTTTGAATTAACTTGTTTCTTCACTTTACCTTTCCCATTATTCTACTAGAATTTATGATTAGTTCAAATTGCATGTTCATTTTTCATACTCAAGTAATGTTTGGCTTATATTTGGATCATTTATGCTTTGAATGATTTAAAATCCAAACTTTATTATGAAAAATATATCGTAAATATGAAATAGTTGTGAGACATAACAATTGGCTCTTTTATAAAATACTAAAATCAATATTTTATATTACTATGAATTTTGTCTGATCACTGTTATCCGAATCAATTTTCTCTTACTGTAAAAGAATTTTAAAATAATAATAAATTCAACTTAATCTAGGTACAACTATTTAACTATCCTGATTTTATATAGATTATAATCGAATTGATGACTCAAATAATAAAAGTTAATTACACCTAGCAAAAGCTAACAAAACATACAAACAAAACATAAAAGAGCAAGGTTCTTCATCGATAATCAATAAATTCATATAAAATAAAAGTTAAATTTTCATTTAACGCATAAAATTAACATGTTTACATAACAACAACAATTGCAAACTAAACTAAACAACATTTTTCGAAAACCCAAAAGTTTATATAGAGTTCATTGACATTAGAAAAGCTAAAAGAATTAATGAAAAGATAGATTAATAACCAGGCTAGTAGCAAAATATCTTAGGAAAAGACCTTGTTTATTTATCATTTATTATTAAATTTATTTCCCAGAATATAATAATAATGCGGTAAAAAGAAATCTGAATATTATATGCAAACAATTTTCCGTTCAAAAAAAGAAAAACTTTTTTATTCAATAAAAAGTTTTTATCATTTCTTTCAATAGATTTCTGTTTATAATATATTTTGAGTGTTTGGGAGTGTTTTTCAGTTCTTATTCTGTGCCCAAAAAGAAATTTCTAATATATATTCTAATACAGTATTGTTGTGTTTCTTCACTTCCTTATGATCTGATTTCAAATTTGATGCACAGAATAAGGAATTTTATCCGAATTTATTGAAATATATATACATCTCTTTCTTATACTATAAATCTATTGATAAAGAAATAGAGAACAATATTATGTTTCAGAGATGTGCAGGTTTTCTATTAAATTATTTATTTTAAAAATTACATTGATGAAAATTTTTAACTATTTAACTTTCTCATTATACATGCATTGAATTTAATTATTGCACCATATGGCCTCATTAGCAAGAGTGTATAATTAAAATTAAGCTTGATAATTGAATAGATTAAATTGGTGAAATATTTTCAAATTTAATAAATTTTAAGCAATAATTAGTGGAACATTTAGCTAGGACAGATTAATTAATTATGTAATAAATTGTATGTTTTTAAAATCATTTCTGATTTGAAATTTTGCGAAAAAAAACTAATTTTATTAAATATTTTTCTTTGTTTAAATAATAAATGCTAAACTAATCTAGTATAGATTTCTTCAAACAAAATTTCATTAAGTCTTTCTAAATATCATTAATGTTTTCAAAGAATTCATTCAATTATAATAAATTTTGAGAAAAAAAATTCTTCTCTTCTCTAATGAAGACAAAAATTTTTAAAAAATAGCTTCACTTCAATAAATGAAATTCTTTTCCAAGAATTAGATTTCGATTTCTCTCTCTCTCTCTCTCACTCACTCTCTCTCTCCCTTCCTCTCTCTCTCCCAACAAATGTGTTGTACTCATTGTGTGGAAAAACAATTTCTTGTGCTCTAAGACTCTGTTCCACTTCCAGAGAGCGTAAGACCACATCCAATAGTTAACCAATTTTTATATTCCGTTCATTATTACTGTAAGTCTGAGCCTATGGTCTCTATTCTGTTCTCTTTTTTCGGTTGTGATCACTCTATGATTTCTTGTGCCCGACTTCTGCCTCATTAGTCGAAGCCTTAGCCAAAAGAGGTTAGGCTATTGTTGGCAGCCCTCTCACGCAGAGTCTCTACGCTGTCAGTGGGAGTAACCAAGAGTTTGATATAATAGCCAAAAGTCTTTCCCCATTATTTTGATTCTAATCTCTTAATGTATTGACTTTTATTCGAAAAGGAAACGAAAAATTCACAAAAAATTTTCATCGATTTTTAAAAGAAAGCCATCCATTCATTGTGACCACTGAGTGAACGACTTGTCTATCTCTCTATTTGACAGAATGAAACACTTTATCAGAAATGGTATATGTATTTTACCCTCACTATACGATGTAATCGAAGGGATGTGCCATACATTCAATGGATTTATATTTATTTTGATTACACTCTTTCTTCTCTTTACAATTCTTTTGCCTAAACTTAACAATGAAAAAAAGTTATAACTATTTGTGTATTAATACTACCTGATTATCCCTAGGGTATTATTATAGTTAATGATAAGAATAATAATAATAATAATTTAGATTTTAAATCTTTCAAATAAATTACTCTTCAATATATATCTAGTATTTAAATAGCCTTGCTAAAGTCAATCTATTCCCAGACCTATTTTAAAATGATGAGTAAATTGAGATTGCTAAATTATGTTTCTTATCATGTGCTTAACAAAATCCTTGTATGAATTTTTAATGATAGTTAAATCTTGCACATTCAACATTTATTAAATACATGACAACTGTTGTATATATCTGTTGTATACCTTAATGTATACTCTTGTTCTTTTTATTCAAGTTACCCATCACAATTAAAATGAAAACATGTAAATAATGAGTAAAATAATACCTGGAGCATAGGTATCTATTCTACAATTTAGACACCCCTTGTTTATTCCCTGAGTCACTGAAAGCTGGCAGTTATCTAATGGAAAGTACGATACGATCAGTATTTATATTGATTACCCTATTATTCACTTTTAAATTATACACTAAACTACTGTTTGCGCATAATTTGACGTAATTTTACATTTTATGGCATTTTATGACATTTGCTTTTCCTCTCCAACTATTTATACATAACATTTGAGTTTTTTCTATTTTCTATCAGTATCTGTCTGTGCGATACTCATCCTCGAAAGGCATTCACTTTATAACAACACTCGTGAACGTCAACTCTAGTGAAAAGGCAGTACTGATATGTGATTTGAATGCACACCAAAACTGTAGCCAAAGATTTATGTGAAGACTTTTTTAGATGTTATGTACTTTAAAGATCTTCTCCCATATCGTCGTTAGTCCAGAGCTCTTCCCTCTCCTGACTTTCGATGTCGACTCTTATGTCGACGATTCATAAGAATTTCTTCGATTTCAATTGACTGCTCTCTCTCTCTCTCTCTCTCTCTCTCTCTCTCTCTCTCTCTCTCTCCCTCTCCCAGAGTTTATTTCTTTAAATATTTCTTCAATTCTTAGAGAATTGGAATCCTTTGGAAATGCAGTTTAGATGTAAATGTGTTGTTAAGTCTATTCTGAGCTAAAGATTTGAAGTAAATATGAAATACATGGACTCAAAAGGGCTCTTCCTTTACAACTATAATATGAATGAAATTTTAGGACCAAATCTAATATTTTAATGTTTTATCGATTCGTCTAAGAATTGGGGCTTAAATTCAATTCTATAGAAAAACATTGAAACAGAAAAAACATTCAAATATTATATAATTCTATTGTCTGTTAAAGAAAAATATTATTCTGTGCTTTTCGACTACTTTTTCCATTTATTTCAACGCTTGACATCAAAACAATTCTCTGTTTCTCTTTCCTAAAGAAAACTTTTGATTCTTTGACACCAAATAGAGATGTCCAGAGGTTCAGAAACGTGACCAAGGTGCTCAATTTGTATTCTTTAATTTCTGTAAATATATAATAGGACATTTTTAAGTAATCAAGGTAAATAGTAAATAAACTAATATAAATTTTAAATTGCATTTTAATAAAATACAAAATGGCCGCCAATATGGCGTTATTTATAGATATAAAACATAAAAAATAGATAACTTGTACCTTGAGCATTGTTAAACTCAGAATTATTTCATATCATTTAAAAATGGGCTCTGATTTGAAATTTTCAAAAGACATGCGATTCCCTTAAAAATGTGTTAAATAGTGGTGTTGTTAACCCAGAAAAACAAGAGAAAGGACTAACTCTTCCACTCGAGTAGACGTCTTGTGCTCTCAATTATTTGTCGACTCATTTTTCAAAATTAAATTTAGATTAAAACCAAAAACAGATTTCCTTTTTTTTCTTAACTTTTTAATTGTATTTTAAGTCGTCTTTTGATTGATAACAACTCTCTCTCTCTCTCTCTCTCTCTCTCTCTCTCTCTCTCTCTCTCTCTCTCTCTCCTCTCAAACCCATTGACTTATTTTTATATCTGTTTCGTTGAACTTAATTTCAGAGCAGAGAATCCTTACAAAGAATAGTTGTCTTATCATTGATCAGATGTAAGTAAGGTCTTTGAGTGGAGTCGCTTTGATTTCTGCCAATCATTTAATACTTTTTCAGTCGTAAAATATAATTAATCCCAAAGCAGTGCATCATTATATAAACCGTAGTTAAAGGAATCACTAAATAAGCAAGCTAACTTTTAAAAAATCAGATATCTTTTTCTTTTTTATCTAGTCTAAATATTTTGTGCCATCAAATGATCTAGATATTTTTATTACTTTTTTTGACAAGTTGAGAAAGTATTATAAAGTTTGAACAAGGTCAATAACTTGACCATTAAAATAGAAGTGTTGTGTTTATTGTATTTTATTACTCAAAACCGGAACAGTATTTCCAAATAAAAACCAAATCATTATAAAAGAAATGAAAAATTGCTACAAATCTTTCCAAACATTTTATTTTTGTTGACGTCTTGAGAGTTGAGTCCAATTTCTTTTTAGATATCACTTATTCTCTAAACGAAGACAACTCTTAAAAGAGAAAAAATTCAATTAAATTTGATTTTCGGTATTTCTTTTGATATTTAAATATATTTTTTTGGTTTTTCTGTCAGTTTTTAAATGAAATTTATTTAATTTAAGCAAAATTTCTGAATAATTTTCAAATCAAATAAAAAAATCAAATAAACTTTTGGAGAGTATTTTGAAATCTCTTTTTAAATGATATTTAATAGAATTTATTACGATTTAAACTTGCTCCATTTAATTTTACAAGCTAATTTAAAATGACCTTAAATGTCATCATGCAAAATTACAAAATATCTCTAAAAAACAAATTTAAATTTAATCATTAAATTAAAGTATTAAAGAAAAACAATCAAGATATATTTAAGCTACGTTCATTTTAACACTTCTATTCTTGACTAAACAACTAAGCTTATAATTATCTAGGACATAATGGATAGTTAGCATGATTTTAATAGTAAAGGCAATCAGCAAATGATAAATTGTTTGGCGAATAAACGGATTGATTTGTAGCCCAAAAAAGCGATGAAATAACTTATGATTTCTGTATATATCGATATCTGAACGCAATTAACTAAAGGTCTGTCATTTCTTTTCATTAACCGAATGCCTAACAAATCAATAGATTATAACCGAAACGAATAAATACTCGATTTATATAACTGTCCTCTCGTTTACGTTCTGACAGAAGTTTATATGTAATGAAAACTATATTCTGAGCCAAAACCCAATCGTTTTATAAAGAGTAGAGCCACTAAACCGTTCACGTATTGCACACGTTATGTAACGTATGGTCTATGGAAAAGGAAAAGCAACAAAAAAGGAGAGGAAAAACTATACTTAAGGTTATCGATATATCAATCAAAACAAGAGCTCCGGTATTGCATTTACTGGCGATATGTCTCTTCTCTCATCTAATCTTCGTCTCAATGTTTCTTTAAATCGTAATCGTTTTCAAACTATTGGCTCTATGTTTGAGCACTGATGGCAACCATTGCACAGCACATCATCATTCTTTGCCAGCTTGAGCAAGCTTACTAGTTATACTAGAATAAACTTGGTAGATTAATTTTTCTTTGAAAATAAGTAAAAAATCAGTTTAATATTTAAATTTTTGACTTGGTAAAACTTATAGATAAGATTGCAACTTGTACCTTGGTCATTGTCTGCTTAGTTAAATGTTATGACGCCCAGTCACTGTGTTTATATCAGTGCACTTTTGCACCAATAATTACAATTTGTAGTTATATTTGCATATCATTACTGATATGTAAATACAAACACAAAATACAAATATTTTGCAAACGTGTAAAACAAGACTAGAATTTATTGGTGTTTGGGTTAAGAGCACAGCATAAGTATTTGTATAATGTTTTCTGTGTTGGCCAAACCCTTACAACAATAGGTATTATTCTTTTCTTTAATCAAATATTACGCTTATAAGAATCATCTTGACAAGTTTTGTTAGGAAACAAGAATTAACATTTAATTTTGCTAATTGATCATGATAATAATTAAATTTAAATTAAACTAGAATAAAAATTATTTTAATAAGAATTTATTTTTGAGTCTACCTTGGTCGTTGCTTATATTATTATTAAATTAATGCTCATTTTAGTGAAAAATAATTTTGACTTTAAATTTAAATAATGAACAGAATTTTTGAATATTCGTTGCCGTCATTCTATTGAACACTGATTTTTCAGAACTTTACTCTCTATTTGTGCCAAACCTTCAGATTTTAATACTAATCAGTGCTAAAGATTTTTAGTGCAAATAAAGGGAAAAATTTGCTGAATATTCACTTGAGTTAAAGAATTAGTTTTTATTTGTTTTCAATTGAATCCATTATTTCAATACAAGAATTTCTTTACTAATAAAAAAAGAAAAGACTAGAAGATTAACCTAGGTTAATGATTATCTTAAGAATAATAACCATGATAACAATAAGCTATATGTTTTAAAGTTTCAGCATTTATCCTATGCTTTGATTTTAAACAAATATTTTATCAATAAAATTACCATGGCAATTAAGTTTAAAGTTATTAGAATCCAAAATAATTGTACTAGATAAAATCATTTAAATTATTTTTGTTTAGGACTTTAATATTTGATATAATAAATGTGAAAAATTAATCTAGCAAAGTTATTATCTTTAAATAGGCCTAACATTAAAAATATATTTTATGCCTACAATTGGTTAAACCGATTAAATATTTTTAACAATAAATGGCTTCAGATTTATATAATTCCATGTTTTTGACATTTGAATGGCTGTGTAATAATCTTGGTTCAAATATCTGGCAATTTATTCAATTTCTTTTTAGCTTTTATTTAATTCTTTTTCTCATTCTTTACATTTGTTTTTGATATTCTTATTGTAAGAAATGATCGATTGGTTAACAATTGAATAGAATTTTTTTATTTTGTTATTATTTTCTTTAGAAATATATTCTTTGTATTATTTCTAAATTATTTGATCCATGTTATATAATTATCATAAAAAATTAGCTATCAAATTAATACTCAGTGGTAATTTATTGCACAAATTAGCCTAGTATAAAATTATAAATAAATTCAGAAATGTTTAGAATCATTAAAAGTTTTATTTCTCTTTAAACGGGTTTAAAATTTATTTTAATTAATTGAAAATTTTAGCAAGATACTTTCAATGATAACTTAAGTCTAGAACAGGGCTTCACCTTGATTGCAAAGGGGGTAAAATATTTTATTATACTTACTGTATGAACAACCATGTTCATTCATTAACCAAGTTTAGTGTTCATAGGGTTCACATAGCAAACGTACAAAATGCACTCAAAAAGTGCAATCAAAGTGAAGCTCTGGTCTAGAAGAATATAAAAATATAATATTTAACAAGATAATTTAAAATTAGTTTTATCTTGATATTTATTAAGGATATCTCATAGTTTTTATTTAAAATTGAGAAAATGTTTCCACCAATGATAGGCCAATAGGATACCTAGCACAAATTTTATATTGCATTACTTTTGTACATAAAATAAAAGTTATAGTTCGTGAGTTAATACCATTAAAAATAAATTAATGAAACAAATGAACTAGCCTTGCACACTACTACTCAATAGCATATATTTAAATATCGTTTTCAAATTTTCAGGATTTAAATAAATCATTATTTAATTCTAAAAGTTTATATTCATATATCATTTGATACACGTTTATTAATAATTATAAAATAATCCCTTTTAAAAACCAGGCTGTTCCTCTAAATATCATTTAGATTATAGAACCATTCCTTAATATTTTATAAAGAATAAAAACATTACCATGTTTATCATTTTTATCTATTATATTATTAGATTTTTAGGCTTAATTTTATATCAATAAACGTAAGTTTGCAAAAATTTTATTAATTGAAAATTTTAGCAAGATTCTTTCAATGAAAACTTAGATTCTAGAAAAATATAATAATTAACAAGATAATTTAGAATTAATTTTATTTTGATTTTTTAAAAGATATATTTAAAACTGAGAAAAAAATGCCACCACCAAAAGTGTTCGAATAGTACAACTTGCTAATTTTATATTGCATTACTCTTGAATATTATATAAAGGTTACAGTTGGTGAATTAATATCATTAAATATTAACTAATGAAACAAATGAACTCACCTTGCACACTACTACTCAATAACATATATTTTTCAAATCGTGTTCAAATTTTCACGATTTAAATAATTCATTATTTAATTCTAAAAGTTCATATCATTTAATATCATTAATATTTTAGATATAAATAATATAGAATATTCGCTTTAAAAAATTAGCTTGTTCCTCTAAAAATCAATTAGATCTAGGGAAATTCTTTAATATATCATAAGTAATGTAAATATGACCTTGTTTATCATTTTTATCAATTAGATTATTAGATTTCGAATGAAATAAAAGAATATTTGTATTGACTCGAAATAAAATAAATTGAGTAAAACATAAATCATTGCGAATGTCATTCAAATAACATAGAAATAGATGTGACATAAAGTCACTGTTCTTTCAAATACTTTACTCTAATTTATCGTAAAAATCTCAAAATGTATTCCCTTTGATATCTCTGATCAGTGATGGCCAGAGTAGGGATAAAAGTAGACCTCAGGGAATAAGGATTAGGTTTTAAATGAGTAATTGCAAGAGCATTAAATGATTACTCAGATTGAGTTAAATAAAAATTTCTAATAATTTCTTTTTATTGATTTATTCACAATAAGTGTAGAAAATAAGTTGTTTTGTAATCCGGGATATTTTGACAGAAATATTTGAGTAATTGATTTTGAAATACATAACAAACTCTCTGGCATTCAATCAATAGGATTACAAAAATCATTGAATTATAAGCTATGAAATGTTCAAGTTATTAATAGCAGGGATGGCAAAAGACCGAGGTCCAAGGGGGGGGTATAAGGGGGGGGTATTTTGGTCCGAGCTAAGGGGGGGGT
>JAQFZM010000421.1:0-33719 GCA_034695785.1 Galumna obvia
AGTTTTTGCTATTAGCCAATCAAATTGTTCAATATAGCATCAAAGCGATACACAGCTCACTGAGTGCCGACCATTGTCATAACTGTTAGCACTTAAGTAATATTTAGTAACCTTTAAAACAATGATATTAAGATATTTTGTGTAAACAGTGAACGAATAAAATTTAGTTCATTAAAGATAGACCTTTGATTGTCGATACTTTATAATGGAAACACTAAGAACTCTACTTCTCATATCTCACATATTATGACACTTAAGTCGACTTTGAGGGCAAATATTTGTAATAATTAGTTTAAAGTTAAAGCCCACATTACTTTAGAAAGTTATGACAATTATTGCAAGATATTCCAAGATTCCAAAATAAACTTTTCTTAAAATGGATAATATTGATTGTTTACCATTAAAATCATTTTGTTGTCTCATATTTATTATCACTAAATTTTGGTCTCATTAAAGCTCATATAAATATAATCAATTCATAGCTATTATTTCTATGACTCTCTTTATATTAAATGAATTCTCATATTATATCTAAAATATATATTTAAATATCTATTATACTATTATTAAGAAAAACCATTAAATTTTTTGAAAATTATGTAATAATCGCAAAATGAATGTCTCTATTGTTTATTTTCATTCATATATTTTTGGTTTGCTTTCAATTTCTAGTGTATATATGGTCTATACTTTAATAGATCAAATGGTAGTTATAAATCTTTTTCTATTAATTTTTTTGTTCACTCGAATTGTCGTTTAGTTATGATTTGTGAGAATAATATAATTGAAATCTAATTTGAATTTAAATAAATTATTCAGATTTTCACCCAATAATATGTTATATAACTTTTAATTTAAAAGCAGTCGTTTTAAATCCGATTATATATTGAAAACTAAATTTGTATTCATTAGTGAAGATATCACTTACTTTGTGATGGCTTATAATATCAGACCAGTCGGAAATGATCTGTGTATTGGCACAATAGCAAATAGTCTCCAATTGGTGTTCTGTATAACTCAACCATTTAATAAATTCGGCTAAAGATGTTTTCTGGAGCTCTTGAGTTCGTTGAACCTATTTTATGAAAAATAATAAATTATTTGAGAATTAATAAGTGATTGAAGAGCTCTTCTAAAATAATATCGTTTGTAATGTTATAAAATTTTCTTAAAATAAAGAAAAACATTTTATAATTAATACCGAATTGAAGTCTTCTTTTTCTGAGACATTATTAATGCCTTCAGAAGTGATTAAATCAGGAAAAGTGTTTATAACAGTTGACTCGTTCTCCAATAAGGCCTCCTATTAATCAATTAAATTAAATTAAAACTAAAACTTTAATTATTTAAGAAATAGAAGAGAAGTTTATTTCAAAAATCGATAGAATTTAGTGAATTATAAAATAAGTAGAAGTCATTGTAAACATTGTAAAGTCATGTTACATACCTTACAAGTTTTGATGAGTTCATTACAATTAATCAAATAGTTGTAATCGTCGTTTTTAAACGATATATTAGACGTGCCATTCATTCCGGATGGACTCCTCGACAGCAGTTTTCTCTTTAATGATGATCTCTCGTAGAAAAGAGAATCACAAGAGACGGACTTCGAATTACGGTCTGTTGAGAGCATCGCTACCAATCACTCAATCATTAGACTTATGTCGCACTCCTTTTCATTAAAAAAACTAAATATTATTATTTTAATAAATAAAATACATTAGAATCGACTCAATTATAAAGTTTCATGACTTGCTATAAATGTTTTAAATAAATCTAAACTTTAGAATTGTATTATTAATATATGAGTTGACATTAATTCCTTTGCTTTCAGAGGAAGTTTATAATAGATTTCTGTTATATTAACTAATAATAATATTATTACCTTTAGTTTGTTTGCAATTTTTAAACAACAATAAAAACATATAAATATATATAAAATGCCATAAATGCCAATACATTACAAAATGAAATTCAAACTCAATTAACTATCGATTTAAATAAAATAACACATTATTTACAAAACATTTGCATTAAATGAGAGATAAAATTACGGAAAAATCACAGAAAAGATATTATAAATATTAGAATAAAAGAAAAAAAAAATTTATTATAATTATATGTATTAAATACCTTTTAATTTTGGTTCAGAAAGACTTCATCGATAATTTTGAGTCAATAGTGAATCGCATTATTATTAGCAAATAATTAATGAATTACTTATTTGGCACCAAATATGTTAGGAATTAATGGATAGGAATTTAAGATGACATCAATCTGTGACAAAAGGGAAACAAAACAATTAGATAAGAGTTTTACTCTAAAATTAGTTCTGAACTCAATTTAAATAAGAAACAAATATCTGATAAAATTAAAAATTAGTTTAACTTAAATATAAAATCAATTACTCGTAATTCGAAGTCAATTAATCTCTTAATCTTTGATATTAAGAGTTTAAGGAGAGACTAAACTAACAAACTTTTCTCATCTCTACTCTCAAGAGTCGGTCTCTGAGAGCAAAGAAGTCGATTGACATCAGAATTAGGACACAAATCGATCCGCAAATAACACACATTTTTAGGGATTTATTAGAGAAAAGTTCTGAAACAATGGAAACAATAACTATATTTTGGAGTCAAATAAAAGTAAACCACAAAAAGAGATTCAATGCTCTGGTATTAAGCGATCAATGAATATGAGTCATAACATCATTATATTATTGACTATATTTGAAGTCATAACACGTGAAACGACGTTATATTCAACTCAATTATTATAATAGTCTTCATTTCTAACAAACACGACATCTCCGGTAAAACCCTATTCATGTCAAGGACAGCATAAGACAGATATCACTCCTAACTTCTTATCGGACGCCGATTTCGGCACTCCTTTCGCCAAATTTCTAATAAATGAGTGAATATTTATTTATTTTAAATCCATTTATCAGTGATTTTACGAGTTTTACAAAATTTGTGTCCGAATTTTGTTAAAATGTTTTAATGGTTTACACAACTCTTCAAATAAAATACCAAACATTTCAAATGAAAACAATGATTGAAATCATTTAAAAACAACTGAAAAAACAGAAAAAAATGAATGAATTGGAGGCCAATCGCTTACCTAATGATGTGTTGAAGGGCTGACAACATTTGCGATGATTTGGTTGTAATCATAACCGAATTAAAAGGATTGGAGACATACTCTTAATGTTTATATTACTCGTCAGCCATTTTACTCATGCATTCAATTTGAGAGGAGAGAGAAATGCATTGACTTTAAGGCGGATAAGAAGTATGAATGGCTTTGCCTTCGCTTTGCTTTCCTATTGCTTCGGGTTTTTAATGCTATTAAAGCAAAACAAGCATTTAATGCATTCAATGCTTAACTGTTTTGGCAAAGCATTCATTCACTGACTCGTAGTCTATCGTAAAACTTCTCTCTCAATGTTCTCTCAATACTCTCTTAGTCTTCTCTTAGACTTCAATCCAATGTTATATTCAATTGAATTCACAGATTTTTCGTTGTATTGAACTTTAAAACCTGAATTCAGTTCAAATCAAAACGTTTTACTGTTTGTGTTCTCTTCTTATCTTAAGGACAAGTTTTAAATCTTTAAAGACTTTTTGACAACAAATCGCAAATCATAGCACAGACAACACAAACAACACAATTGCATCTGTTTTGTGACTTCAAATTCACTTCTATTTTCTTTTAGACGTAAATCAAAAGTTTAAACAAAACTATTTTCCAATTATATAACCGATAATTAAAAACTTTTTGTTTCGGATTCAATGCTTTCCGTTATTTATTATTTAATTTATTCTTTATTTTTAGTTTCAGAAAATAATGAATGAAAATAACAATAATTCACTCATTCATTAGTTTGAAAACCAAAACTTTAAGCACTTCATTAGTAAACATTTCTTTCGACTAAAAACAGTTTTCTCTCTTCACAAACGCTTTTCTTCTTATTATATGAAAAACTTTAAATTCTTTTAATCTAAGTTTAAGTGTTTAATAAACAACAATAATAGAGAAAATGAGCACAAATTCAAATTAATAAAAAGTCTCACAAATGCTAACAATTATATTAAAGAATAGAAAAAAGATAACAATTTTTTTCAATCCTTTTACTTATCTGTCATTAATAGAAATGTTTATTCACACAAAATTTTTCTTCTATTTAGTAATAAACTGAAGAACTGACACAACTTATGAACTGAAGAACACAATATTCAAATGAAGAGCATTGAAAAGTTCAATGAAAAGTTTAATAACATTTTGAAATGACTTCAATTGAAATTGAGTTCAATTAAGAATTGAGATGAGATGAGAGAGGAATTGATTCGATGAAAATCATTTCGAACTAAACTCTCGACTATTAGACAAAAATCAATATTAAAGTACTTATAATCGTTTTTATTTCTCTTTTCCTTTTTAATGATTATTTGATTTTCTTGGTTTAGATATTAACTGAGAAACGATTATATTATTATTATTATTATAATAAACTAATTCTTGAGGGAATAGTTGTTGAGAGCGAATCACACAAAATGTTAGTCACTCTGAGATGTGATCTCTTTTTGATTCAAACTCTTCTAAAAGCGATCCAAACGTTGAGTTTATTTTCTGTTTGGTTTTGGTTCAAATAAAACTTCAAATCATAGGATAGACAGCATTCGCTATTGGGTCCACAACTATGATATCGGTTGTGCTATTTATAACATGCAATCTGACCGGTATATAACTATATAACTATATAAGTATTAAAGTTTCTATTACTTAGTCTTATGTTTGAAATTAACTAATACATGCGTTGATCTATACCTGTGCACAATATATGAGGTGCATATGAGGTGCGGTAATTCACAATTTTTTTATAAAACAATTTTAATTGCGGTCTACAAAAGTCCTATCAATACATTACAAACAAAACAATACGAAATATTCTAAAAAAATTGATTGTAATATAAATATCGCGTTTTTATATTATTTTTATCATAAGACTATTATGAATCGCAAAGCCATGAATCATAACTGTCTTTCCTTATGATTTGTAGTCATTTTTAAATTTGGGTAATATTTTTGAAGGCATTAAATAAAAGCACATTAATTGGCAAAACATTAATAATTGGAATCAGTTTTAAGTTAAAAATTTCTATTTATAATATTTCTGTGTTTTGAAAGTCTTTTATTAAAGTGTAAATAACACGTTATTAGATACTAATCAGATGTTCCTCAACATCGATGGCATTTCGAGGTTTAGTTTCAAAAAAATAGTTTCATTCAAATGTTGTGTAAAAATACTTATTCTAATAAATATATTAAATTTGAGTTCACTTTTAATTGCAATTTAACTTCGATTTCAAATGACTTATATTAGAAAATATCAAACTTTGAGTTGTAATCGGTTTAATTGGAAATGAATTGAATTGAACCAAATATCCAATGATATTCTTCAAGGAAAGCAATGATACCTGTTTTCTCAAATAAATATCATTTATTTGTAGGCAATACGTCTAATATAATGTTTGGTAAATGAAAAATGATCTTAACTTTTATAGATCTAAAGATTTTAATGGAAAGTTTATTAGAAGTCGAGAGTCGCTCCAATTTATGTGTTTTCACTTTAATAATAGAAATTGTGACCAAAATTTTAAATAAATTTAATTTTATTCAAATTAAGTAATTTTATTTAAATTAATTCTTAAGTTTTTTTTGTGGCCAACATTTGAGAAATTTATATAAAAGAATTTATTTTAGATTAACTGAAAAATTCATCAAAAATAACAATATCTTTATCTATAGTCATAAAATGTTATCGAACCAATTAATAACGATTTACCCCTTTTTATGAATATATTTTTCAATCATTTTAAAAGTATTTGGAATTCTTTCAGAATATTTTGATGAGACCTTCAAAATAGAAATTTAATTTGAGTTCAAAAATAAGTTTCTCTAAGATTTCTCTAACCTATAGACTAAATACGATAAATTAAATGAATAAATAGTTGAGTGCATTAAACTGTTTCGAGAAATAAATCATTTGCATTACATTACAATCCAATCATTTGATACCATTATTATAACAAATGGTTTTCTCTCTGATGGAGATTAGAGTGAACTATATTTGCATATAATTTCTCTAATTGTGTTAACATTGAATTTGTGGCCAAAACTCTACTCAATTCTATTGGGAGTATTCCTTTTAAAAGTGTATTTCTTTTATACATTTATTGTGAAACAAATTCAATGATATAAAATGTGGCAAATTTTCATTGTTAATTTATATACAATATATACAACTGATAATAGTATATATTATATATAAATATATGCTTTTATCGATACATCAATTAATCGTATTTTTCCATTTATTTATAGATTCAAATGAATTGGAAATGTGTGGAAATGTGTGAATCGAATACTCGATATAAAATATTTGTACTGAAAAAAATGGTTTAATTTTAAAATATTATTCAATTCACACAAAAAATAACTTAAGGTTTGATCAGATATGAGTTTTTTGTGAAAATTGTTTATTGAGCTTTCAGTTGATTCGCATTTTTTCGTGTTTTAGCCCTTTTTTCGTTCAAAAGATTTCAAAGTTTGATAATAACTAAATCATGAATTAAACTTATTTAAATTTTTCTTTAGATTAAAATTAGTACTAGTTTATTTTAATTTAAGCATTTGTTTTTGTTTTCTTATTAAATATAAAATAAGGAATCTTTTAAAATATAAGATTTTAAAATTGATGTCTGTTTTCAAAAATATCTGAATTCACGCAATATTTATATATTTGTATTTTATTCATAGGAATAGGTTTTATATGAAATTTTATTCATAAGTATTTGAAAGGAGGCCTCCATTTAGTTCATAATGTGATTGATTCGTGAAAGGCCTCCAAATCTTGTGATGACTAATCACTGGTTGTTTTACAATCAAATAAATTTAGAATTCATTAAAAATATTTTATTTTATTGCAATTAATAGAAAATTGACAAAACATTTGATGGTTTATATAAATTATGTTTACATTCGTTAATGAAATGAAATACTTTTGAAATAAGAATTTGATTAAAAAAGAGACAAAATTTAATGTAAAGCATTTTCTGGAGGCAAATATGATTCGCCCCTAAACTCACGACTAACAAAACCCGTTAAACTTTTTTATTTAATATTAATTTGATTTTTTTTGTTTTATTCTAATGACTTAAAAATGATTTGCACTAAGAATTGTAATGATTGGGTATATTATAATTATATAATTTGGAGGATTATTTTTCTTTTTTCAACAATTAGATCACGTTTAGAGTGTACTTAAGGCTCATCTGTCGCCTCACATCTCGATTATAGTAATTACATTCATTTCAATAGGTTTTGATATATTCAGCATTTCTTTTGCCATACTTTGACTAAAATGAGTTCAATATCTATAATTAAAAACATGAAATACATTAGAAAAAAAGTTTAATCAACGATGAGATGAGTTATACCCATTGAATATTAATCTCTTTTTTAGATATTAGTATGGATTGTGGTTTACAGTCCTCTTAAACCAGAACCGAGTTATGGTTTAAAATTTCATAATTCATAAACAATAGAAAATTATATTTTGAAAAAAAAATATGGAATACATTGAATACATTGAATTAATTCTGATTCAACTCAACTCCATTACACAAAATTAATATTATATTTATATTTTCTTAATAGAAATTCTTCTAAAAATGTGTTTTTCGACAAAATATTCAATAGAGTATTGGAATAAGAATTAATTGTATTTCTAACCCAATTCTACTCACAATAAGATAATTAGAAAATTAGAATATTTAAATAAAAAGTCATTTTTCATTAAATTTCCCCAAAAATTCTATTATAATAGTCGTAGAAATTTTCATTAAATATTTTGTGAGAAGAAATAATTGTAACACATTTTAAGTTATAAATACTCAGTATTTGGTATTAATCTGTATTTAAATTGAAAGAAAGAAGTGATTTATTATTGGCCTCAATAAAAGTCATAATAAATTTTTATTTGTTCTTTAATTAATTATATGGATTTTGTGAACGATTTTTTCACTGATAATAACTAATTATATACACTAAACACCTTTAGTTTAATTAGGAATTAAATCAAATCAATTCAATTCAATTAAGGTCTTTCTTTGTATTTATATAAAAACTAAGTTTTCTAAAGATTTCGATTCAATTGAATATATGATACTTTATTTTTAATATTAATTAATACATTTTATTTATTATATCCAAGAATTAAGTTTATATCAGAATATCTCTAAAATTTATAACTTATAAGGGATTTAAAAATATTCAAAATTAAATTTTTTTATTTTCTTATTTTTAGTCCATTATTTTAGCATTTGTGGCATTTTTAACATTTATTATAATTTATTTTAGTTTTATTTAATCTATTTTTTCGATTAATTCAATCTAAATGTTATGCAAATATTTTTGGGTAAAATATTTGCCAAATATCTGATCACTGATTGGATATTCAAAATTCAAGTCAAAGTCATTTTTTAAAAAAAATAACTCAAGAATTCGAAGAATCGATAATTGATTTGTTTTTCTTTATTTTTTCATATTTTGGACTCAAATCAAACTTTTATTTGAACGCCGGAGGGATTCGCATAAATTAGTAAAAGTCAGTCTCATATGAATTTTAAATCAATTACTTTACTGAAAGTTTTGATTGAAAGCTAACAAATATTTTGCTTCAAAACTCATCTTAAA
Source organism: Galumna obvia (assembly GCA_034695785.1). NCBI lineage: Eukaryota > Metazoa > Arthropoda > Arachnida > Sarcoptiformes > Galumnidae > Galumna > Galumna obvia. The sequence continues at coordinate 8,761 of JAQFZM010000421.1, forward strand.
TTAGTTCAAATAAATGGATGCAATTTTATTGGCACTCATTTTCTTTGACCACTTGTCAATCATTGATATAACGGTTTAAACAAACCTTTTTAAATAAAATTGATTTCTAATTTGATAATGAATTTTGAATAAAAATTACATTAAGTTTACCGTTAAATCGTTATTAAAGTCAAAGTAATATATTTTTATATATATTTTTATTTTTACTATTAAAGTCATTAACTTCTTTATAATCGTTTTGTTTATAAAAATCTATTTTTTCATAAATTATTTATTATTTCATTTGATTTAAATGAAAATTATTTTGAAGATGAGATACAATTCTATTGCCGTAAGACTTGAAATAATTAACATTAAGGAAAGTATACGAAAATAATTCGTCAATTTTTTCAGATTCAGTTGAGAAACATAACAACTTTGAGAGGAAATGGATGTTTAACTCCAGATTTTATCTATTATTAGATAATTGAATGTTTATCTATGAAAACAGACGTTATTTAAAAAAACAATTCTTTGTCCACTGAGAGAGAGATTATATTTATAAATAGATGTCAATTGAAGAGATTCTCATAAATATTTATGACATTCTCTCCAAATGTATCGATAAAATATCAGATTAAGAATCTTTTTATGGACTAATAATAAGTAATAAACATATTTTGCTGTAATGTTTTTAAAGTTAAAATATAAAAATGAAATATTTTGTTGAGTAATTGTGTGCCATATGTTTCCTACTGTTTATGGATATACCATCCGATTCACTCAAAACTTAATTAAAAAAATAATAATTCACCAAGGATTAAATCTGATAAATAATAAATTATGTATTTTAAAGAAAAATTGTGCCTCATTTTTGAAACATTGAAAAAAAACTCCCGAATCATTTTAAAAACAAATACCAGGAAACAGGAAGAATATAATATATTTATACAAAAGAATATTTGGGAGAGAGAGAGAGAGAGAGAGAGAGAGAGAGAGAGAGAGAGAGAGAGAGAGAGAGAGAGAGAACTCTTATCGCTATCAATCGATTCTCATATCTAATAATTAAATAAAATTAAGTTTTTTTTATTATCACTCATTTATAAATTGATTAATAACTGTGAAGTGGAGTAAAGTGTAAATAGAATTCAATAAAATAATTTAAAATGAACATGCTATCTCTTACTGAAAGGATACTCCTTAAAATCAATAGAAATCAGTTCTTGGAAATATCGGTATAAAATAGAAACATTTCTAATCCAAAAGAAGAGCAAAAATAGAATTGACTTAAACTCCTACTGAGCAGTGATTGACTTATGTTTTGCTCCGAATCTGTTTTAATCAGTAAATAAAAAAATTCTTTTGAGTCATTTGGAGTTTGGATCAAATTCTAAGAAAAATTCTTAGTTATCTTTAAATTCATGAATCAAACGGTGGGGTTAACACAATTAACAAAACAAATTTAGGTATATATGTATAGATCACGTTTTATTCGCTCTGTGGGTAACCAACAAATTATAAATTATAGCATAAAAAATATTTTCTACAAAAGAATTATAAATAGAGTCACTTAAAGGCCAATTCTAATCAATAAACAATGAAAGGGTTAAAATACGACCTCAAGAGACAAGTTTTCAATAAAAAAATATTAAATTTTAATAAAACGGTATAAAACAAATTTTGAAGAAAAAGTTTTGAAAATTTTAAATTTAATTAAATGATTAGCTCTTGGCTATGACTCCAATTTTAATGCCATTAAATAATAGAAGACTAAAAATAAGTTAAATTAATTATTATTTATATTTTAATTTTTATCAAAATTTTTTATAAAATAATTTATTTAAAGGTATCGATGATATGAATACATAATAATTTGGTTAATAATAACTAATTTCAATAAAAATTTTATTTATTGCGGATTAAATTTGACTCAAAGTTTATCTCAATTTACAAACAAAAATATTTCTTCAAATACTTAAAAATTAGGGAAAATTAGTTATCAATTAATAAATGATTTAAATCCGATTAATTAGAGATTATGTTATGATTCATATTTTATTTAATTTTACTTAAATTCCCTTTTTTGACACTTACTTTCATTACTTTTCAAATAACCCCATTTATCCTAATCTTACCTTGACAAAAAAAATTAAGCTTCATTTCATTAAAATTTGAAAAATCTTCTGATTCTTTCTAAAGTTATTAATCATCATTTTCTTTTGTTAATTTTGTGCCTAGAGCATAGTAAGAAAATACATCTTTTCTTAGCTATTTATAATTGAAGATTATTAATATCATCAAATATAAGCTTGATAAATTAAATTTTCATCAGTATTTTTGAAAATTAGTTCAAAAATCATTTTCATGAATTAAAAATTTTAGCTTGTCTATTTTTAAATTAAAAATTTAATATTAAGTGGTTTTTTAAAGCCATACATTTTTAATAACTGAAGATATAATCTCTTAATTTAAATAAATTGATTTAAAAGTCATTTCTAATAAACTTTACTTTTAGTTAAAATTAGTTGAAATTAAAGTCAAAAATAAGAGCAAAATTTCTCTAAAGTGTGAGAAGTTGTAACCAATGATTAAAAAAAGAAAATATTTACTACATTTTAGGATTTATTTGACTTCAATTTACTTCTTTAGATAAAACTTATAAATTAGTAATAAATAACTTTTTTTTTTCAAATAACATTTAACTCTAGATTTTCTTATTATATAATTTATTTCAACAAATTTATATAAATATAGTTTTAAAAATATTAGAGATAATTTATAGCTAAAATATCCTGGTAACTAACTAACTAAATAACATTAATTCAGATAAAAGGGATTTTAAAAGAATTTCTCCAATGGAAGTCAGATCACAATTTATTCAATTTTTACAAAAAATAAGGAAAGGATTTCATTTAAATTTTCAAAAATATAAAAAATTAGAAATTTAAAGAAAATCACTTAAAATGATTGAGTGAATTCTTATACATTAAAACCAGGAATAGGAAAAACTATATGAAAATTAAAATATATATACATCTCATAAAATAGAAAGCTTTTAAAAGATACTTCTTTTAAAATTTGTTCATACTTGCTCAAAATTTAATTAATTTTTATAAAATCAGTGATAGTTAAAAAGGATTTTCCGGAACACTCCTTTAATTAGTATAATTTAAGAATATAAACTCTTTACCTTCCTAGATAAATTTTGTTCTGTTATAAAACAGTGGCATCATATACATGATGTATATCAGTGATACTCATTGAGTCACTGGGGGTCAAATATTTATCACTACATTCAAAAAGTTTGCCGGGTAAATTAATTGCAATCTAATTGCAATCATTTCTCAACCACTGATCCATAATAACGTTGAGATTTTCAAATTTGGTTAAAAGCATTTATAAACTTTCACTTTATTGTTGTCAAACATAAACTAAATTTTAAAAAAATCACGTTATCTTAAAAATTTCGGAACATTTGCAAAGGTAATAGTCACAGGTAAAACCTGAGAAATTAGAGATGATATACTGATTGGATTTAATAGCAGGGATGGCCACAGGGGTGTATAGCGAAAAGTCGGATATCCCCCCCTCTAAGAGAGAAGAGAAAAATCGAGAAAAAATTACAAAAAACAAAAGTTTTTTACAAAAAAAATCAAATAAAAAGCTGTAAAATATAAGTAAAATAGTCAAAAGACTAATAAAAACCAGTAATGGTCATCTGGCCCAGATGATCTGGGGGGTATAGGGGGTGTATTTGGGTACCCCCTTCCCTAGGCACGAAAAAATTGTAGTTCAAAAATGCAATAAAAAGCTTACCTTCTCTTAACTGGGAGAAAAATTTTGGTGTACCCCTATGATTTTGGTTCGTGGCCATCCCTGTTTAATAGTGGAAGAGTTGAAGTATAGCATAACATCAAAACCACTTAAATCAACTAAGAGACAAAAATCTTCTGGTAATTAAAATTTCAAGATTTTTCCATAGATAATCATATTATGAAAATCTGTATTATCTTATAAATTGAATATTTTGTAAATTATGAATAAAGGACAATTATTGTGAATAACTTTGTTACTTGACACTTTTTGATCAATACAAAGTTAAAGCCATGAGAGTTAGTCAAATATGTTTAAAATCATATATAAAAGCAAAATTTTTCTAAAATTAATGCCATTTTAGCTTTAATACTAGCTTTGATCTAAATGTAGCAAGCAACAAAGTTATTCACAATGATGTCTTCTATTCATATTTTACAAAATATTCCATGAATAAGGTGATCCAGATTTTCATAACGATTATCTATGGAAAAATCTTGACAATCCATATATCAGAAGTTTTTTGTCTCTTGATAAATTTAAGTGATTTCGGTGTAATAGTGTACTTCAACTCTTTCACTATTAAATCCAATCAGTATATCATTTCTAACTTCTCAGGTTTGACCTGTGACTCACATTTGCAAATGTTCCGAAACTTTTGAGATCACGTGATTTTTAAAAAATTTTGTTTATCATGTTTGACCACAACAAAGTGCAAGCTTAAGCTTATAATGCTTTTTACCAAATTTGAATATCTTAAGTCGTTGAGAAATGATTGCAATTTATTTACACCGGAAACTTATTGAACCTAGTAATAGTTATAATTATTCAATTATGCAAAAACATCAATACACCCATTGAAGAGCTAAATTCAGATAAAAAATATTTTTAACAAGATTAAACACTTTTATTGAGTGTTTCTACAATTTTGTTTACATTAAGTCACCAAAAGAAAAGTTAATTTTGTATATCTAATTATTTTTTTTAGAAAAACTAATCTTACTCATTTTTAATGTTATATTTTAATAAATATAATGTTCTTGCTCATTTCACATAGAATATGAATGAATTTGGCTCAAAAAGTGGTCCAATGGGTATATCGTTTATATAAACATTTATTAGTAATAAATTATTAATAATTAGTTTACGAATAAATCAAAGATTTTCTTAACTATTTTATTGACTATTTGTCACTAATTTTAGTTATTTTAAGCTTAAAAACTAAAGTATTGCTAATTATTTCTAAAAATTGTTTTCGATATTTTAAATATCATTTAGTTTTTAAGTCTTAATTCTTTCATATTTTATAATATATTAAAATTTAAGTTAATTAAAAAGTGAGAACTTTTAAAATATTGAGAAAAACAGGTTTTAAAACAAGTATTGCCTCAAATTTGACGCTCATATGAAAGTTAAAAACACCTCTTAATATAAATAATGGTTTTTTAGAATAGAATTTACTTAAAACAACATTTAATGAATATTTAATGTTATTTTTGAAAAGTTATGAATAATTTTTTATTTAAATTAATATAATTTTGATTTAATTTATAAAATGAAAGTTATTTTATATACACTAATACAGTTCAGATCCGATAATTTTAACCCCAAAATATTTGAGTCAAACCAAAAATCCAATTGCTTTGACATAATGTTAAAAACTATGGATAGGTTTAACAACCGATATCTTTAACTAATCGTTAATTTTGAACAAAATATGAATGAATTTAAATGAGTTTCTTCTTTCAATCAATGGCCGAATCTCAACTTGTTAAAATTAAAGTGTGTGTACTGTACCCCTATTGTGGCTAAAATTGAAGTCTTTTAGGGATTAGTTTTTGCTTCTTTTTTATTTTAAGTAAAGACTTTTTATGTGGGAATTATATGACTGTAAGTAAAAGTTGGGTTTACATTAAAGGTTGTTGAGTCAAACCCATGGCATAAATTAAGACAAAATATCACTTTTATCGTCAATAAAAATCATTATTTATCAACAAATAATTACAACTAATTAATCATTAGTTTGAGTGTAATTATATGAAACTTAGTTTTTAATAATTGAACCAAAAATTTCACAAAACATTAAATCATTATTTATTAGGGAATTAATTAAGGATTGAGGAAGTGTTTAGCCCTATGTTAGCCCTGTGTTTAGACTTTAAGTGCAACACTTATAAAGCTATACATTAATTGCTATTTTGATTAAAACATATAAAACATTAAAACATAGTCTAAAGTTTAGAATATTTTATTTTTGTTTATTGCTTTCAAAATAGATTTGATCCAAAATAACTATATTTTGTAATAATAAATGACTTTAATCTGAAAGTGAAAATTTAAAGGTTTTAAATGTTCTAGTAACAAATAAAATGACTTTAATCAAGTGGTTTTACAAATATTATCAATCAAATATCAAATATTTTATTACAACTAAGAAACAAATATTCATTTGATTAATGTTTAATAAATGTTTGTCTGAAACATTTATTTCTATATTTTAGTGAATATATTTTCCAATTCTTTGGATGAAAATCAATAAAGAAATGATTGATTTCACGAAATAAGAAAAACTTTTGGAATAAATACTGTTTTAGTAAATGAGTTAAATCGTATTAATTATACCATCAATTGCTGAACGAATTTTATCTATCAAGAATCAATTGTTAAATTGATCATTTGGCCTAGATATTAATCTTTATTCAGATATGAATTTTTAAATACTTTTTTCAATTAAAGGATTAAAAAAACGATAAATATTTTCAATAAAATTAAGTACTCATTATTTGATAATTAAATAATTAATTAATAAATATTTGTATTGTATTTAATGAAATGAGATTTATATTACAAAATAACTGATGAAACGTTTTAAACTAAACCACAATTTATAGGCTTACAATCAATCATTAAATTAGTTCTCTATTTCTTAAAGTCAAAGAAATCAATTGACTGTTTGATGGATTGAGTCCTCTTTAGGTCTCTCTTCTTCTTCTTTTGATTTATTTGAAATGAAATGAATTTCGTTCCCAAAACTCAACTCTATATAAGTGTTTCTAATATTGGCCAATAACTGAAGCCAATGCCCGTTTACCTGTATATACCTTTATATATATCGACTCTCTCTCTCTCTCTCTCTCTCTCTCTCTCTCTCTCTCTCTCTCTCTCTCTCACTCTCTCTCTCTCTCTCTCTCTCTCTCTCTCTCTCTCTCTCTCTCTCCAAATAAACAAAAAGTTGTTTTTTTATTTTCCCAAAAGATTATTGAAGATTCACTTCCTATCAAAAGTTAAACTTTGGATTCTCTCAAATGTTTCGTAACGTTCCCATTATTTATAGTTATTTTGAGTACAGAATAAATAAAAATAGTATTATTGCAAGAATTATGTTCTGTTTATTTAACAAATTCGAGTAAATCTATAGATTTGTCTAAAAAAGTAAACATTTTTTGAGTTTTCAATTGAATTCAATTTTCTCACAGAATTTTCAAAATCGAAATCATTTTTGTCGGTTATTATGAACTTTGAAATTTCAAGTTTAAGTAAATCAATGTTTGACAATCATTCAATAGAATCAATAAATATGTTTAGTTCCCATGAAATGTCCTAAACCTCAAATATTCATCAGATTTTGATAAATAATTAGTTTATTAATAATATTCAACATTTGAGTCATAATCAAATCCAAACATAACTTCTAATTTTAAAAATTTTTATTTTTAAGAAAAGTTTATTTATTCATTGATTTGTTTGTTGACCTAAAATTTAATTAATATTTGAAAGAAAAGTCTAAACATATGAACTGAAAGATGTATTAATCCATTAGTTAATTAATTAATAGGAACTAATCACTCATTTATAGCTAATATTTAACTAATTTTCTAAATTAAATTCCATCGAAATGTAATACAAAAATATTTGCGTTTGAAATGAATTCTATTTTTTTTAATTTTAATTAAACTAATTTTAAATTTAGTAAATATTACACTTTGATTAAGACACAAATATTATGCTAGATTAATTTTATAGATTGTATATTTTGACTCAAAATCACAAAAGAATGAGTTGAGTAAACTCTAATATTTTAATTTATTTTCACTTAAATCTTTACATTTGTGCCAACATTTTGTGTGTGATTTTTAATATAATTAATTCATTTTATATAATTATTATGATATTATAATTATGATTTATTAACAATTAATTAATTTTAGTTAATAACCATAAAATTGTTCTTGGTTATTGCCTAATCTATTAAGTTTAACTATCTTAAGTTCTCTATCTAAGATAAAAAATGAAAATTCGAGTCATTTGTCGAACACAGCATTTATATTCTTAAAGTGAAGTCCGACTATACTATCAATTATTTAAAGACAAACATTCAGTACAAACTGACAATTCCTAATATATTATCATGGTAAATGTCTTTAATTAGATCTAACTAGGGATGGCGAAAGGTCGAGGCTCTAGGGGGTGGTAGGGTATTTTTCAAAAACCTCAAAAACTTCGATTTTTTGCACTATTTAGCTTTTATTGCTATTTTGGGCTATTTAAAGGTTATAAAGGGCTATAATTGTTATTTATACATGCTATTTCACTTAAAAAGCAATATTTCGTCTATTTTTAACTTAAAAATGGTTTTTTTGGGTAAAAATCGCTTTCGATTATCGATGATTTTGAAAAAAATGCAATTTAAACGATTTTTAGCGTAAAGTTATGTCAAAATTACTCACTTTCTTTAAATTTTTGCCATTTTTTTCTGAAATTTTTACAAAATCGGAGCTGGCGCTTCGCGCCGCCCCCGATTTTTCTAGGAGTGGGGGGATGTATTTTGCCAATTTTGACCTCGTAGCGGGTATTCCGGAATATCCCTCTTTCGCCATCTCTGGATCTAACTCTTTCGGACTATAATATTACCTATTACAGTTATACAGAATATAGAGCTTATTAAATGCTTTATGCAAATTAAGCTCACCAAGACCATTATTTAAAACTCTATTCAATATTAATTTAAAATTTTGTATTCTAAATATTGTCTTTAAATATCCAAGCTAATTTCAAAAATTTTCAATTAAACTTTATTAAAAAGTTGCAAAATATACAGTCGCGGTCCTAACTATGTAAGGTCACTTAAACCTTGATAATTCTTTATTGGATTAATCGATTTTTAAGCGATTTTCACCAAGATAATCTAGAATAATGGTATTTTTTCAAAATATAGTTATATTGGTGCAATTTTTTCATATTTTATTTTTTGAAAAATACCATTATCCTAAATCATTTTGGTGAAAACCGTTTTAAAATAGATTGATTCAATGAAGAATTATCAAGTTATAAGTGACCTTACATAGTTATGATCGTGACTGTATGTTATATTCTTTGAAAATTAACTAGGTAACTTATATAGTTTTTTTAAATTTTGAAATAAATATTAATTTAATCTATAATTTAATAAATTAAACAATACTAGGTTAAATCTAGTTTTATACATTAATTATAATTACAATTAAATTTTGTTTCCTTGAATATTGAAAATAAGATGGTTTACTTTAAATATCAATAATTTTTTATTTTAATGACATAAGAAAGTTGTTAATAAAATAAGATCAGTTAAGATTACTTTTAAAAAAATTAGCTTATTATTAGCTTCATTACTTATTAATGCTTGCTCATTTCTCATTAATATACCATAAAAATGTACTTAAATTTTGGTTAACCTTTAAGGTTCACTTTGTTTAAAATTTATTAATGAGCTTGGTTAGCTTCACCGTATGATCAGTTAAAGGTTAAACAAGAATTGGGTTTAAAGTTTCAAAAATAGCGATTTCTTAATAAATTTACAGATTTTAAAGAATTGTTTCCAAATTATTTAATTTAAAATTTTTCACAAATAATTATAGAAAGTTCTCAAAATACAGTCTTATCTGACTCTTCATAAATTGGAGGTTCAATTTATCTGCTCTAAGCATTAGTGGTATCAATAAAATCAATATTATCATGCTCAATTACTAATGAACAGCATATAAAGAGTATATATTATATAACGGAATAATAATTATAAGATAAAAGAATTAGGTTTTTGAATCCAATTACGACAAAAGTGTGTAATCGATTTGTTATTTCGAGTTTGAAGTACTATTGAAATACTATTACGATATCACTTCTCTAATAAAAGTCTCTTAATTTTCGAGCAAAACATAAATTGGCGTTAAATTAGTACTAATTATAAATTAAATTCAAAATTTGAGATTTGAATCTAAAAGGAGTGAAAATAATAACAAACGCTTAAAATTCATTATTTAATTAAAAATATTTTTGTTTAAAAAATAGTTCAAACTTTGAATGAATGAAAAAATATTTTGCTATAAATCGTCAAATATTTATCAAATATAAGTAATTATATATTTATTTATTTATTAAAATTATTTTTAAATTTATTTATTGTAAACTAATTTTTATAAAATATAAGTTCTAAAGTGTTTTAAATGAGTATTTTTCCCCTAAATTTGATAATATATTACTTATAATAATAAATTGAATTCAATAGTAAAAGATATAATGAATTCCATATTTTGAGTTAATTAAAAAGATTTTAATCCTTCGAATCGAAACCTATTTTTTCTTTTCCGATGATTTAATGTTTGTTTGAATTTAAGATTTGATTGAATAATATCTTATTATAAATCAATGCTTTTATTAAATGATAAATAATTTTGAGACAAAAGAGGAATAAATTTATAATTTAATGCATTTGGTTTACAAAACAAATAAATTATTTTGAAATAATTTATTGGTTATTAGAGTTGAAACAACTTTGTTTTGAAGTGAAACCACAGAAATATAGTCACTAATAATCAGAACCCAATTATAAGAAATTTAGTTTTGATGAATGCTCTCAATTTTCATCGAAATAATTACAGAATTTACTAAACTTTTGATTATTGTTTAGAATTAAGTTTTAAAGATTAGAATCAAATTTTGATCGAAAAGTTTTGTTGATTACAAAAAAGCTTACAATCAATTAAATGAGTGATTCGGGAATAGATATAAATCAAATAAATAAAAAATTTTATTTTAAATTCTATGTAATTAAGTGTTAACGAAAAATATTTATATTTTATAGCAAATAATCTTTAAAATTGTTTAAACAGTTTTACAAAAATAATTAGTATTTTTTATAAAGAAATTATGAAAAACTAATTAAAAGGAATGAAAGAAATTAAGAAAAATTAATGAAAGTTTTGTTGAATTCATTGCTATTATTTGTTGTTTCGTTGTATTAATTGATTCATATATTGTTGCAACGAATCATTTTCTTCAATAAATATTTTACTGAAAATAAGATTAAAAACAATTGAAATATGTTTTAATAAAATATAATAAAGACTGACAGAGAACTGATTCTGTGTTTAAGGGGCCATTCCTTCCATTTGATGTCCATTTTTGTTTCCAACTCTTCTTTTGGTTCATCTTTGAATTGATTCAATTCTTTTGTAACTGAAAATCATTTAAATAAAAGTTAAGAAAAATTATGAAATTTTTGAATAATTGTTAACTGACGGCACTCTTTCTCTGAGAGAAGGCTTTCTATTTGTCGATCCATTTCTTTAGACTTCGTTTCTAAGAGTTGGTCCACATTTTGTTCCACATTTTCTATGGTTTGGTCGGAGACCTAAGAAATAAATGTCTTAACTTTTAAATGGAGTCATAAAATAATTACTGAATTTGTGGACATTTTTACAAATAGTTTAACCAAATCATTGATTTGTGAAGTAATGCCATCACTAAAGAAGAGATTATTTTTGGGAAAAAAAGATTTAATGAATGGTTAATACATTTGAATGTTTTGCTCTTCTTTGAAGTCATCGTCTTTTGATTGCAATGAATGGTAAGACTCACGACATTCACTTATATCTGATTTGAGTTTTTCGATGTTTTGTTTTTTGAGAAGAAGTCTCTCTTTAAGTCGAAACACATTTTCAGAGATATTAACAATTGTTTGGTTTTGAGCCGAAGTTTGGCTCTTCTTTTCTTCTAATCTTTTGGTCAGTTCTTTGTTTTTGATCTGAAGTTTAGATAACTTTTGTTTAAGAATTTGTTTTTGTTTTTGAAGAGACACTAAAGACTGTCTGACATCGAAGTCAGTCATCCCTTTGTTTGAACTCATTTTAATTCAAAGATTTAATTGAATTCAAATAAAAATAATTAACAAAAAAATGGAATAAAATGCGTTTCGAATCAAAAATTCAAAATTAGAGCCAAAAATGTTTTAAATGTTGTAAACAATTTTCATTGAGTTTTCAATCAATGAATTTCTATTTAAATGTTTTTTAGTTTATTATTGTTTTGTATTAAAAATAATTAGATTTTAATTAGATTTTAATTAGATTTTAATTAATTTCATTCTAAATGTTTATTAATTTTAATTAAATAATGGATTCACTGAAAGAAATTCATATCCGTTTGTCTGACATTTGGAGCGAATGTCAAAAAGAAATGATTGAAATGAATCACAAAATCATTGATTTGAAGAATTGTCTCAAGACTTCGGAACAGATTAACAGTCATTTAATTAAATGCAATGAATTTCTTGTGGCTATTATTGAAAAATGCAAAATTGATAACCAAAACAACAAACGAATGTCTCTTTTAATTCAATCCATTAAAAAAGAAGAGGAATGTATTGAAATGGAAAAAGAAAACCTTAAGAAACGACAAAATGATACCAAAAGACAATATGAATCCGATCGACAAAAGATCTTTCAATTAATCAATGATTGGAATCAAATTAAATCAAAAATATCTGAAGAAAAATTGTTATTAAATAAAGATATTTCGACCCAAACTCTTAGCGATCAGTCATTAGATCTGATGACCGAAAGTGTCGAAAGTCTAACAAATTTTGAGTTCGAAAATAAATTTGAGCCCACATTTGATCCTCAAATAGATTTAAATACTGAAAAACAAAATGAGTCCGAAAGTGATATTTTAGATAATTATAGCAATTTTGATGTCGGATGTGTTGAAGACACCATCGATAGCGATACCGATTACCAACCAATTAATGAAACAAAAATTCGTAAAACAAAAGACAAAAATCCTTTCGATAAGAAGTGTTGCGAACAAGAGATAAGTGAGAGAACAAAACGAATCAATGAAAAAGTGTTGCCCTTCAAAGTTGGGGACAAATATTTATGTAATGAAAGCGATTGTGGTTTCAGTTCGGGAACTAAAAGAGTATTTTACACTCATCTCATTCAACACAAAAGGGGAAAACCATTAATTATTCCCACAATATATTCAAAGGACAGAATCACTCGAGAATTAAGTGATAAACAGAAACGAATAAAACAAAAAGTAATGCCATTTAAAATGGGAGAGGAATATGTCTGCTCTGAAGACAACTGTGGATTCAAATGTAGGGCTCAAAAATTATTTTATCGTCATTTGAATGGACACAATCCAAGACAAGCAAATGGAAGACAACCAAAAGAGGTTCGATCAAATGATTCTGAGCGGCCTTATGTGTGCGATTGGCCTGGATGCTCTTTTGCTTTTAAGCGATCCCCACATTTATCACTTCACCGTAAAAGACATTTGGGTGAGCGTCCATACGAGTGTGATTGGCCTGGGTGCGATGCCAAAATGTATACTTCGCACCACCGCTATACTCATCGTTTGACTCACACCAATGAGAGGCCATATGTATGTGATTGGCCTGGGTGTCCTTATACTGGCAAACAAAAGTGGGCCCTCATCTCTCATAAAAGGGTTCATACGGGAGAAAAGCCTTATGTGTGTCCATTCCCTGAATGTGGATATCGATGTTCACAGCCCTGTGCACTCTTAACACATAAACGAAAACATACCGGAGAAAAGCCATACGTCTGTGAAGTTAGAGAATGTAATAAAACATTTTCTTCTTTGGCCGGCGTTTGGGCCCATAAAAAGACTCATCAGAGGAATGAATACAAAGCATTTGTCAAATCAAATGAGTTAACTATAGATGTCGAGTGTCTGAGTGAAGACGAAAATCAAGATATTAAAGAAGATATTAAAGATATCAAAGATATCAAAGATGTAAACATATAAACATGTCTTTAGATTTAGTTTATTTAATGAATTCTTCAATAAAAGGTATTTATAGAAACAGTTTTTATATTTTGATTTACAAATCGATTCGCTTTAATTAATATATAAATTTCGAAATTTCTTAAATAAAAGTCATTTAATAACTGCTGACGTAATATAAAAGGGATTTTGTGGTGATATAAGTGACAAACATTGCAAATAAAAGTGAAGTAAATGACAACAAACTGTAGTTAAACATATAAACCAAAAAATATATAATAAGAGTATAGAAAATATAAAACTTATTCGCCATAAATCGCAAATTGATTCGAGGTTTTAACTCTTGTTTTGTTCGTTGAGGCGGTAAAGCATTTCCTGTTTTAACTGTTTTAACGAAAGAAATGGGACCAGAGATCAGTTGTTTAAAGAAAATGCCAACAAATCCGGGTTTATTGTAGAGATCGTCAATTTGTGTCTCATATTTTCGATTAATCCAATCGGAAATAAATATAAACAAATAAACCAAATAATAGAACTCAAACGTACGGACGGGTTGTTTGTCGGGATTGACTTCAATAACATTTAATTCCGGTTTTATCACTTTATTGAGAACTTGACTTCTGCCAAATGAGGTCAGTCTAAAAGTTCCGTTTTTGTCTTCAAATAGTTCTTCACTACTCTGTCTCTGTCTCTGATCACTACTTTCTTCTGAAGAGTGACTAAATGTAGTAATCATTTGTTGCGGGACTTCAAACAAATGGGATAATTGTTTGGACGCCATCTCTAAATTGTTTTTCGTTTTATTTTTTTCGACTAAAAGTTTCTTATTTTCATTGGATTGAGTCATATCTTCAGAGAATTGAAAGAAAGAAAAGATGTAATTAAAGAACGAAACGCCAGAATCTTTGTTCATTTGTTCATTGATTTGAGTCTTTGATATCATTTCGTTGACAATATTTATAGCTTTTGATATTTCAATCAAAAGCTGTTGAATTAAAGGTTTTATTGCCGGACAAAAAAGAGGGATATATTCAAAATTATTGGCCTCCAATTCAATCAATGGATATCTTTTTTGTGTCGATAGCGAACCAAAATTTTGTTGACGTATTGTTGGCGACAAAAGACTAATCCTTGAATTTGTCGGCCAATTATTTTGCATTATATGCGGTGAAGAGTCGTTAATCATTGAATTTTCTGCTTCTCTTATCCAAAGCGAAAGAGAGTTCTGAGAGAAAACTTTTGTGAGTCTAGAAATCATTACAGCATTTCTGTATGAACTCAAATCCATAATTCTTGAAAAACGAGGAATCAATTGACGAAAAATTACGGAATAAAACAACAGATTCTCTGAAATAAATTGTTTCCATCGATTGTCGAGAATACTCTCTGTTTTACTCTCATTCCTGTCTTCCGTTGGAGAAAATAAGGGATACGTTGAAGGAATAACATAACGCCAGGGCTGGATATAACTGAGCCAAGTCTCCAAAGGAAGTCGAAATGATGTATCGTTTGGCCACCGATCAAATGATAGCCTTAAAAAAGTGTATAATCTTTTTTGAAAATTATATTTTTGAGACCAAATCGAACGCTTTATGTTATCCAAAGGCATGACATCGATTCCATTCATTGAGTCATTAGTTTTGTCACAACTGTTGGCGAAATAATGCAAATGTTTTATAAGAATTCTAACGGTTCTCATGTGATCTGAATTTGGAGTAAAGCAATTTTGCTTTGAAGGACTTGAATTTCTTTTAACCATTGAGTGAGGAATTGCGTGATTTAACCACATTTCGGTTGTAATTATAAGGAATGTCTCACACTTTCCAATTTCAGAACCCAAAGAATCGTGAATTAATCGATGAGACAATTGTTGAGTGCTTTCATTGTTTTGAGTTCCACTCAATAATGGCTTTAAATTAAGAATCGAAGACTTGAATAAAGTAGAGGTTTGACCCGTCGGTGAAGTTAAGGACTTCGGACTATTGGCAGTCCCTAAATGTAATAAATTTGAAGTCGTCGACGACAACGACTGCCAAATACTTGAGTGAGGGCTCGAATTCGGAGTAGAAATCATTTGATTGGATGAAAGCGGAACGAAATGAATTAAATATGACTCTAAGAGTGAAAAATATACGATATTTGAGGGATCGGTGTTTGCGTTCATCATTTGTTCCAAATTATAGGGATTTAACTGAATATTTGTTGAGTTGTCATTCATTATATAATACGCGAAATGAAATAAGAAATACTCGAATGGGTTAACACTTATAGTATTAGAAAATCCGTGAGGAATCTTATTTGCATAAAATAGTGGTATAACTCCCTCTTCGAGCGATAGTTTTGTTGGAATCTGTTTTAAAAATCAGATATTATTTACCGATAAATCATTTAATGATTCATTAAAATACCGGAAGTAATGCTTTCGGAAATTCAAATCTATTTAAGGGATCACTCATTAGTTGTCGTATTAAATGAAAAAGACATCCATTCGGTGACAGAAAATTATAAATTGTATCGAATTCTCTGGAGTTATAGTTTCGAGAAATTAGTTTTAAAGACCAGTCCGTTGACAATAAAGCGGATCCCATACCGAATCCCAAACCGAATATGTCTTCGACTAAAGCCGTGAACTTATTGTGAATATCCTTTCGATTAAATATAAAATTATAAATAGTTTTTAAAATCAATGAAAAATTTCAAACTTTAATATTAGTAGCCATCGATTCCTGTATTAATTGCGATAAAATATTAATCTTTTGAAGAATCGGTTCTTTAAGACAACTGTCGAAACGGATCTGAAACTAAATTTAATGTCAATTTTGTGTTTAATTAAAATTACTTTAAAAGTTACCGGAAGTAAATTCATTGCATTCGTTGTATTCATTGAATAATTGTTTGAGAAATTCATGTTTTATAAGATTTGGTCTTAAATTATAAAATAATTTGTTTTAAAATTAGAAAATAATTAAAACGAATTCAAAGAAAACATTCAAATGAGAGTCAATTCAAAATCATTTGAAACGAAAATTTTAGAGCCATTCATAAACAACATTCAATACATTTTTCTTAAGTCCTTCAATGAGTGAAAGAAAGAACTCAACTTTTGATTCTCTATTTGTGAATACTATAAGTTAAGTAAAGTTTACTTATTTTCTTTAAATTATGCAATTTCCCAAAAGTATCAAGCCCATTCAACTCAACTTTATGCAATTTCCCAAAAGTATCAAGCCCATTCAACTCAACTTTTTATTTTTCTTTTGAATGAAATTTTATATTTACAGCACTTTTAAGAGAAAATCTAAAGTTTTCTTTTAAAGAGATGTGAGACTAAACTATCGATTTCTTCATTTGTATAAATGTTTGAGTGATTACTTTCGAGATGTTTGCGATAATCAGCAAAAGTATTGGTTTTGTAATCGCAATGATTGCAGGGATAGACAAACAATCCGTTGTGTTTCTTAGTCTTCAGAATATGTTTTCTTATATTTTCCTGAGTATTACAAACATAACTGAAAGATAAGATTAAAAAATAGATAAATAGAATATAATTAATAAATAGTTGAAAACAGACCTACAATAAGGACAGGAATAAGGTTTTTCTCCGGTGTGTATTCGCAAATGTCGACATAAATTGGAACTGAGATGTGTCTTAAAATCACAAAAACTACATTCAAAGCGTTTCTCTCCGGTGTGTTGTCTGTAATGTTTTCTTAAAATAAAAATCGATTTTGTTTTATAGGGACAGCGATCGCATAAAAGCTGTTTCTCTTCGGGACCCAAATGTACTCTTTTGTGTTCTGAGAGTTCACTTTTGGTGACGAATGCGAACCGACAGCTCTCAAACTCACATTTAAATTGTCGCTCATTTTTAGGTAAATGTCTTTTCATATGTTCTGAAAGAATAAATTTTGTGTGAAAGAGAGCTCCACAAACATCACAACCGAATGTCTTCTTTCTGTTGGTGTCGTGAGTTTTCATGTGATTCGAAAGTATTTTATTCAAAGCAAAGGCTGCGCCACAGATGTCACAAATCTTATCTTTAATACTGAAATGAGTTTTTTCGTGAGATTTTAAATAATCCAATTTTGAAAATTTTTTATCGCATTGAATGCATTCAAATGGAGTTTCATTTAAATGAATGTTTATATGTTTTCTCAGTTCACGACTGATATAATTATTGTCACAAAGAGGACACTTGTATTTGTCTTCATTTCTTTTAATGATTTTATTCGATGTTTTTCCTTCAATTTGATTATCCACTGAAAAGACAGGCATTTCATGATTTACAGAATGAAGTAAATGAGTTGAATGTCTATCAGTTTTAAAATCACATTTAAAACACGAATATTTAGGATTATCGCCAATAAAATTACTTTTAATCAGATCCGGAAACGCAACTCTTCTAATGTGTTGATTCATTCTATGCTTTTTTAAGTGTGTCTTATATTTAAAAACTTTTTGACAAAAATCGCATTTAAATCGATCGAAACGTTCGTCCAAATAATTGTAATAATTATTAATTTCTCTTAGTTTACAAACAATTAAAGGTCCGGAACTGTTTGAATGAATTGTTTGATTATTTTCCAAATGATTCATCAGATTCTGGACGTCTTCACAATTTTTATTACATATTTTACATTCAAAACAAGTGATTCGATAGAGTGTGTTATGGATGTGCTCTGAAGTGGTTAAGTGCCAAAAGTAATTATTTGATTGATTTGTATAAAAGGAGCAAATCTGACAAATGAATGATAGGTTTCGGATTAAATTTGTTTCACTTTTAGTTATCGATTCAGAATTGAAAACATCAGACGAAGAATGAATACTTGAATTTAGATAATGTTTTAGTAAATCAAATGAATTTTTGGCCCCAAAAATACAAAGTTTGCATTTGAGGTCATTTTCATTGTTTATATCTTTTACGGGACTTTTTGTGCCAAACGTTTGATTCACTTCAGAATAATTGACCCAAACTTTTGAAGAAATTGAATCGACATTAGTTTCCGTTTTATTTTTATTCCAATCGCTTTCATCACATCCTTCGACCGTTTGATCGGAATTTCTTCGTTTATTTGTATCAAAAACTTCTGATTCATTAGAAGAAGAGTCGCAGATATAGGAAGCGATACCACTATTAGAATCATTCTTCGATTGGGGATGACTTCCAGGTTTCCATTTTCCGCCTAATTATAACACTTTAGTCAAACATTACATAAAAACTGTATTTAAAATACCCGTAAAGTTTTTTGGCGGTCGATATATATCGTTCTCTTCTTCTGAGTGGTCGTCATCAGAGGTAATACTTCGGTAACTGTTTTGTTCGCTGTTAACACTTCTATCGTCTTCTTCTTCTTCGTCTTCATTTAGTTTATACTTATATTGCAATTGAAGACTATTGAAGAACTTGTCTGCAGTCATGTGTTCGCAGTGACCACTCTTTCGGTGTTCGATATAATTGTCTAAACCATTGATTGTTTGTTTACAACGAATACAAATATGATTGTCATCACAACTGTCCGAAACAAAGGCATCCATTTTATATAAATTGATTCTTCAGTTATGACGATATGACCACTAATTATAGTCAAAATATTAATCACTTTTAAGTCTTTTTTTTTGAAACAAAACTTTTAAGATTTGAATTTACTTTTAATTAAAAGTTTAAACAATAAATTTTGTGATGAATTTAAAGCCACAAAAATGTTCTTAAAGTGTTTTTAGTGTTAACATCGTCTCATAATTAAAACAATATATTATTTTATCTAATTTACTTAATTTATAATACAATAATATAATTAATTATTTAATTCAATAATAATATTAAAATATTTAAATAAATAAAAACTTCAAAACAAAAAAAATCAAAACATTTGTGTCGAGACGTCATTCAAAGCGTTGTTTATGTTTTGATTTGTTTACAAAACGTTTGAATTTTTAAAGAATATTTAGACCACAAGAATGTCTTTAAACAGTTTTATGCATTCGAGGAATATCTACAAAACAAAACCAAATTTTGCAGATTTGGCCAAAACTTATCCCTCTTTTGGAGCTTTCATTAGGACTGACTTCAAAGGAAAAGTGACATTTGATTACAACGATTGCAATGCTTTGAGAGAACTGACAAAAACTCTTTTAATCAAAGACTTCGGTCTTGAAGTCGATATACCTGAAGATAGACTCATCCCAACTGTTCCGCAAAGACTTAATTATATTCTTTTCATCGAAGACTTGATGTCGAAATTGTTTCAGTTTTTAAAAATAGAAGCAAAAGAAGTAATTGGTTTCGATGTCGGCACCGGTTGTGTCGCTATTTTTCCTTTGATTGGATGCACTCTTAATAAGAACTGGAAGTTTTTGGCCACAGATATTGATCCGAAGAATATCGAAAGCGCTTCAAATAATGTTCTTAAAAACGATTTGAATAATAAAATCAAAGGTTAGTCTTATTTATAAATTAAGGGATAATTTATTGAAAATATTTTGTTTTAGTTATTGAATGCAATGAAGACAACGACTGGTCAACGATTATCTCTTCATTAGACCATAAGATTCACTTTTTGATGACAAATCCTCCATTTTTTAGCGATAACTTCAATGATAGCGATATTTCTATGAATGACTCAAATGATGGCAAAGAAGATAATCAACAAAAAGTTAAACCCAAATTCCAAAGAAAGAAGTCTTCAGCGAATACATCAAATTCTATAGAATCAGTTGTCGTCGGCGGTGAACTCGAATTTGTTTCAAAAATAATAGAAAAGAGTTTAAAACTGAGCGATAAAGTAATGATTTACAGCACAATGTGTGGCAAAAAACAGACTTTTTCTGAATTGAAAAATATTATCAAAAGATATTTGAAAGACGGACTCATTAAAAGTTTTGTTTGCACTGAATTCTGTCAGGGATTCACAAAGAGGTGGGGAATTGCCTGGACTTACATATCGGGTCTTAACCTCAAAGAAGTTCCGACCATTAAATCAGTTAAACAAAACTCTTCTTTAATTTATTATTTGCCGCCAATAATGAAAGGAATTGATTATAACATTCATTCGGTTTCCGATAAAATTAAATCACTTCTAAAAAATGATTTAAAAATCGATTCATTTGAAGTAAATGAAAGTAAAAAACGTATTGAATTCAGAATAAGAGCCGAAACAAATACTTGGATTAATCAGAGAAGAAGAAAACGACAAAATAAAAGACAAGAAATGGAAGACAACAATAACACTATTAATAACAATAATAATAATGTAATATATAGTCATCCAATTGACTCGAGTGAAGACATGGATATTGAGACAAATGTTAAGAAACGGAGTTTAGATGAAAGCGATGAACAAATTGAAGACAATTCCAAAAGAAATAAATCATTTTTTGAATACTCGGCGAAAGAGTTATTTCTTTTGGACACAAGTCTTGCAATAAGAAGAGAAAAACAATCGATTCTTATTGATATGAAGACTAAAGAATTGGCACTAAATAAAGAGTCGACGTATCAGTTGTTTCAATATTTTAAAAATAATTTGATTTAACTTTATTTTGATTTATTGTTAGATTTTTAAAAACTTATCCAAAAAATAATTTTCATTCATTTATCTGTACTTCAAGTTCTTCGAAACCTTCGCCACAAATGATTGCTTTCCATTTGTTTGTATTTCTTTAAGAATTGTGAAAATATTAAAAAATATAATTCAATGAAAAACTTACGGAACAAATGCTAAACATAAGGAAGAAATGTCTGCAATGCTTGAGATGTGAGAAGCAATTGATTTTAAATTCAATTCCGTTGTCAACGAATCAAAGAAGTATTTCCAAACAATAATTCTTTGATCAATTGAAGCACTGATTAATCTTGAATTTGATATTATTTTGAGGCCTAAAATTAATGATTATTTTTACTGTAAATAATAGAATTGATTACCAGTTATTTGAGAGGAATGGAAATACTTTTCTTCGATCCGTGAAATTTGATTTAATTCCTTCTTATTATCTTTGATTACAACAAGAGATAGATTGTTATCATCGCCACCACTAACTAATAACCAAAAGTTATCTAAATATAGAGAAATCAGTCAGACTTTAAGATTTGAAAAAAAAAGATTTAAACAAACCTTTCAAATCGAAGACATCCAAAGCATTGATTCCGCACTCATGAAGTCTTAATTCGAGACAATTTTTTAGGAGAATTTCTTTCGATTGATTTTCATCGAAATCAAACTTTTCTGATATTTTTTGATCGAATGACCAAATATTGAGAGCGCCGTCATTAGAAGCAGTGATTATATGTGAAGTGAAGACATTTAAAACTCTTAGAATACAACTCGTATTGAAAGAATTGACGGCAAACATATCCAAAGACATTGTCTCACAATTAAATATAAAAAGACGAACCGATGAATCAGAACAGGCCGTAGAAATCAAATATTGGTTTTTATTGATTTGACTCATATTAACGTCTAAATATCGAATTTGTGGATCAATTAATAAATGATTACTTTTTTGACACTTATTTTGAATTGAGTTCGACCACAAAAATTTGTTAAATAATTGTTTACAAATCAATTGATTTTCTTTTAAATAAATTTTCCAAAACATAAGTTGAGCCCTTCCTCCAACTGAGACCATAAAACAGGAATCCTTTTGATCAGAACTACAACTTATGGCACAGATATTAGATATGTGACCGAAAAGCTGTGAATCTATTCGCCAATCATTGGTCTCAATGTCTAAAACATTGATATGAATAATATTATTCTCTCCGGCGGTCGCGAAATACACAAATCTATTGACAAATAATAGGGAACAGCAGTTGATTTTCTTGGAGTGCGAGGGTTGGCTCAAACACAACTTTTGGTCAGTTCTGACTTTTGATATTTGTTTATCAAATGAAATGATGTTCTCTTGTTTTGTATAACAAAAGTAAAGATTATTTTCATAAATAGTGAAATCCCAGGACCGATGACTGCCTCCACAATCGATACTTTCTATATATCTCTGTTGCCTTTCGTCCCAAATAACAAAATTTCGGGATTGAAAGCCATAAATAAGTGATATTTCATTTGTTTGTTCATCAAATTCAAAGTTTTCTATGAATTCCATGTCTGAAAATATCCGGAATATTCTAAGTAAAGAACAATTGGATTCCTCTAAAAGAAATTCAAAGATTTTTCCGTTTTTACCGCTCGAATACATTAATTGAGAGTTTGGTTTTACTTTGAGAGCCGTCACTCCATTACTTCCGTGCAAATGATTGAAATCTTTTATTGGATTTATTTTGTCCTCAAAATAAATAAAAACACTTCCATTTCTGTCGCCAATAATTAATAATTGTTTAAATAAAAGTGCGGCCGTTGGCCACCGATGTTTGCTATTCGGCAAAAAATAGTCTCCAATTAAACTAAACTTTTTGAGTGACAATAACTTAATTTTTCCTTCAATACCACAAACTATAAAACTAAAGGAATTGACGAAACAAATACTAAAGACTTTTGTATTTTGAACTCTTTTTATTTGAATATCGAAATGTCTTTTATTGTCGTTTACTTCTATTGAAGCAATTGTTCCACACTTAGAGCCCAATAATATTAGATTTCGCTTTTCGTTTATCTCTATCGCAGAATAAGTTTGAAATATTTGATTAAATTCTTGATTAACAAACAAAATATCATCACTTTTTGGGGATAAGAGTTGAAATTCTCCTTTAATTGTTGAACAAAATATATAAATAGTGTTGAATGACATCAGTTTTATTTGTTTCGGTTGTGAATTATGTTTGACAACACAATTATATGGTGTTATTGAGTTATTAATATCACAAATAGTTAACGAAGAATCACTTCCACCAAAAAATGCAAGTAATGACTCAGAGTCTACACATAAGGACCATATGCTGGAACCGTTATGTCCGTCCACTCTCTGAATCATTTTTTTCTCATTAATATTCCAGAAACAGAGCGAAGAGTCTTCGCCAACACTTAAAACTATTGGAAACGGATTTATAATAGTTGTGAGACACCAAATACGAGATAAATGACCATAAAATACATGGCTTTCACTGAATTTGTTTTTATTCCAAAAATCTATTGAATCACAAAATTCATTAGATTTAAGATTTGAGGTCCAAATGCGAACACTTCTGTCATCGGAAGCAGATATTAATAAATTTAGTGATTTGTTATAATTGAGTGCAAAAATGACCCCATCGTGACCTCTAAGACGTTGAAGATTTGTAGAGACAAATTGAGCGCAATTTTGATTTGGAAGTGCCCTCCAAATGATTATTTCTTTGAAAACAGTTCCCGAAGATATAACAAAACTATTATTTGATTCATTGATTGACATAATTTCTACGGAATAGAGAATACACTTTTCGTTTCCTTTTATTTGTTTCATATTTTTAGTCTTCCAGTCGAAGACAATCACTTCATTGTGAGCTTTCACTACAAAAACAATACTTCCAATCATTTTAAGGGAAAGAATCCAATCATAAAAGTTATGTCTTTCGAGTAATTCTTTTAATGAAAAATTCTTATTCTTTAAATCAAATGAAAACTCATAAATAGTGAGGAATCGATTGCCACAAATCGAGACAATTATCGAAAGTCGAGAATCGCTCTCAAAATGTTTTAAAGTTTGAATTTTGTTTATTACAAATGTTTTAAATATATTTTTTGTTAAAATCAATTCATTTAAACCATTTCTATCTGTTTTTAAGATATGAAGATCTGAACCCATTCCTGAGTATAAATATAAATATAATAATTAATTTGATTTTAAATGAAAACAATTAAATACTGACCGACAAATAGAAACGGTTTTTCAAAACAAAGTGATCTTAAATCACATTTTGTTTTCAAACTTTTCATTGAATCACTTCTAAACATTTTTATCTTAAATAAGATTAAAGTTTAACAAACTTTTAGTCACAATTAGAAGTAATAACTTTTCAAAGTTTTGTCAAAATGTGTAAAACATTTAAAAGTCTTTAAACATGTGTTCAATGTTTATATTATTCATTCATATATGACTCTCCTGTCGGTGTATGAATGCAGTAAGAAATGTGTCGGTGTATGAGTGCACGATCTAAACAAACATTGAGAGGT